>RJWM01047424.1:0-11916 GCA_004363535.1 Dasyprocta punctata | reverse complement strand
CGTACTCAATATTCGGGATTACAATACACATGGCCAGCCTGAACTGAGACCCTGTCTCAAAAAGACAAAAAAGGCTGGGGATTTTTTTTTTTTTCCCGGCACCGGGGATTGAACTCACAACCTTCGCGCCTGCCAGAGCAGGCGCTTAAGGCACTGAGCCAAACTCCCGGCCCTGGTTTTTTGAGGCAGGGTCGCACTAGGTAGCTCAGGCCGGCCTTGCGCTCGCGTTGTAGCCCAAGCCGGCCTCCAACCCACAACGCTCCACCTACCTCAGCCTCCGGAGTGCTGGGATTAAAGGCGTGCGCCACCACGCCCAGCTTAATACTGTTTTTATAATAATCACCCAAAGTTAAACACAAGACGGTGCAGGAGAATCTGTCCACAACACTAAGACCCAGGATAGCCGAGGGCCTGAATCCCACAGCAATGTCATGCAAGAGTCCCACTAGAGACGCAAATGCATGACAATGCCTCCCACAGTACCAACTGGGAATCTAAGAGCCCCCAATAAGGGCTCACGCCAGTTTATTTACGGTTCTGTGCTGGGAAGGCCACAGATCAGCGGTGGAACCAGAAAGTCTATGCCAGCAGGGTGAAGGAGCTGTGCAGTGGGTTGAGGGTTCTACGTAGGAGCCCAGAAGTCACTCTCAAAGGAAGAAGCGGGGCTGCCCTGAAGAGCACCACAGCCATCCCCAACGGCGACGAGGTCCCGCACTCCTCCGACGATGGAGAACAGTTGAGCACAGGTCAGGAAGCCCAGCGTGACCAGGTTCTCCAGCACACAGCCTCCCCTCTGGAGCCAGGAAGCGATGCACGGTGTGAGGAGCAGAGCTCTCGCAACATGAACCACAGCCACTCTCACCGATGAGGTCCCGAGCTCCTCCGACGATAATGGCCGAATCCACATTGGAGAAGCCAGCGTGACAAACACCTCCAGGAGAACCAGCAGCTCCAACAGCAACTCTTGGAAGAACCCACAACGCCCGGCTCTTCTTCCCCACGTCCCTATTTATGCTGGCAACTTTCTTCAGGTGGAGCATCTTTAACTCAACACCAGCTGAAGCTGGTGCTAAGTTGACCACCAGTTTGTAATCCATAACACTAGGCTTAGGTTGTGGTGGGGCAATGTGGGAAGTCAGACTCCTCCTGTCTTGTCTGTAATGGCATGAGAGAGGAGAAAGCAGGGGCAGTGAACTGGCCAACAGCACTGTCCCATTCTTTCTCCTACTAATGTGAGATGAGAGGAACCTGCCAGGTCAGTAGGGTAGAACAGAGGAAGCTCTACAAGTGTTGGGAGGGGCCAACTGTATGCAGGACTAGGAGCATCATCTGACCTTCTCTGCTCGTGGGCACCATTGCAGCTGGGAGAATGACACAGAGACAAACAGGGTAAGGAGACATGGGTAGGCCATGGAGAGATATACAGGAAGCTGCTGGCTGAAGACCCTGACCCAGCTCCCACATCCAGAGGCCAAGATCAGCCCTGCACCCGGCACTATTCCTACCACAGATTTGTCAGGGTTAACCTTCACAGATTTGGGCTCTGGGTTGGAAACTACCACAAAACTGAGGACATCAGAGGAATTTTATTGTTTTCTTTGTTGTTGTTGTTGTTGATGTTTGTTTGGTTTTTCTTTTTCTAACTTTTTTGGTTGTTTAGGAGTTTTTTGTTATTTGTTTTGTTCTGTTTTTCTATTCTTCCCTTTTCAATTTTCTTTCTTGATTTTTTTCATATTTTCAAGTAAGTGAATGTTGTCTCTAGTCTGATTTACTTCAATATTCTTTTGCTTTCTCCTTCTTTCTTTATCTCCTGTCCTCTTCTCCAGTTTCCCAAAGCTTGAGTGATCGTCTGTTGGCCTTCAGCCTTGCTTCTGCTACTATATTATATTTTTGTTTATTTATCTCTCTGTTTTGATCCTTATTTCTCTTCAGTTTCCACTTCCACAGGATAAATTTACTAAGGAAGCAAACACTACATACCAGCTCCTGGCTTATGTTGAATTTTGTTATATAACTGTAGATCTTGTTCCTATGGTAAAAGGCACCAAATTAACAGTTGCCACAGTTTTTCACTTTCTAGGCTGTGCTTCATGCTACTGTTACTGCTAAGTGTATTACTTAGCCAGAGTATCTTGCTTGCTGTGATCAGTTGTTCTTCATTGTATGACAACACTCTGATTGTCTGGGGTCATAATCATCACCATATTCCAACACCAAAGGACTAGATGCTGGCTGAATAGATTGCAACTTCTCATCCCTAATAAATTTGGAAGGTAGAATCTGGGGACAGACACAAAGGCAAAAGCTAGCTCTACCTAGAAGACATCTTTGAGGAATAAGGAAGCCTCGATACTATTTATGTAGCCTTGATATAGTGCTGTCCTAAGCAATTCACAAGCATCAAGACAGGAAACAAATTAAAATAGAACATGATAAGATACAGAAGCAAAATTCAACCCAGACTTCCAACCCACCCAGCACAAGTCTAGGGGATAGCAAGATAGGTAAAACCGGAAGACACCCACCTGAATTTTCAGAAGTAGCAGGGAGAAGAAAAAGAAGAAAAACATGAATGAGGCTTTAAGAGAAAATCACATCAGAAATAATCTCTCAGGTTAAAAAAAGAGTGATGACAATCAAAATGAAGGACTTGCTCATTGAATGTAGGCTAGATACAGAAAAAATACATTGAGGGGCTTAGAAAATTATGGAAATTATCACCGTCCAACATAGGAAAAAATGTAATCCATGAAATAGATTCAAACAGATTCAGGAAATTACAAATTCCATTGAAAATATATGCAACTGAATAAACAAATGTGGATACACTATCAGGTGTAGAAGACAGGATTAGGAGACATGATTGCAGTCGGCAATCATGAAAGCAAAAATTTCTTAAAAATAGCTAGGACCATGAAAAATCAATGCAACAGTTTCAAGATGATGCAGAGTACCACATAAGATTGATTGGAGTTCACCAAAATGTAGGAGACAGCCCAAACACAGAAATCTTATTCATAGAAGGAATAACTGAAAACTTTCCAAGCATAGAAAAAAAACTTACAGATAAGTGAGGCATATAGAACTCCAGTTAGCCATATCTAACATAAATATACACCAAAACATTTAATAATCAAGATTCAAGAAATTCAGTACAGGAACAAAAAATTAAAAGTTGTTAGAGAACAGAAACAAATCCCTAAAAAGGAAAACTCATCAGAATCATAGCACACTTCTCAACACAAACCCTTAAGGAGAGCTCAGAGTGAAGTATTTCAAATCCTGAAAGAAAACAATCACCAACCTAGATTGATGTACTCTGCAAAATTATTTCTCAAAATCAATTTGGAAATAAGATACTTCCATGACAAAGAATATCTGAAGAAAGTCTCGACTAGGAGACCAGCTCTTCAAAATGTTCGTTAGAATATTTTAGAAAGAGATGATGAAGACTACAATTCCAGGGACACCAACAGACAAAACCACCAGGGAGGGCAAATAATTAAACAGAGGAAATGACAAGGAACCAGCAACAGGAAAATAATATGATAAAGATAAACTAATACATATCGGTCATACCCATCAATGTAAATGGTCTCAATTTACCAATCAAAAGAAACAGAATGACAGAATGGATCAAGAAACAAGATACAACAATATGCTGCATATAAGAAACACATTTTACTCAAATAAATTCATTAATGGAAAGTAAAAGGATGGGAAACAATACTTCATATGACAGCAACTCAGAAAAAACTAAGGCTAGATATTCTATTTGTAAACAAAGTGAACTTCAAACCAAGATGGGTCAAAAGTCAAAGGTCACTACATACTCATAGGAAAACTTCAAAAGGAAGAGATAACAATAATAAATATACATGCACCAAATACTGACAGTATCAACTATATGAAACAAGTATCAGTGGATTTAAAAAATCCAATAAACCCAAGTTAAAAAACTGCAATTTGCCCCTAGACACAAACGTTCTTCCTAGGACAGTGCACTTTACATATTTCTTGACACCACTCTGGTCTATACTTTGATGGATTGATTGAAATTGGTTATTCTCTTTTTCTAAAATATTTATATCTATATCTATTATCAGTTTTTTTTATACCAAATATGATTTGACACAATTGCAAGAAAATGATTCTTTGCAGTGTCACCTGTGAGTCTATCTCCTGTTATGACTGTGAGAACATAAATTCTTCTATGTGGCTGACATTTCCTACTGTAGTACGGAGCTCTATGGTCATTCACATACTATGAAATAAAACATTTCTGTGCTACTCACTGTTTAATGTGGCTAAAATTTAGTTTCCATTCCTTTAGGCAGTAACTAAAATATTCTACTTGTGTGTAAACAAGGATCATACAGAACTGTTCCCTTAGTGAAAACTCTTTAAATAAACCAGGTTCCAATTGGACTTGTGGCCTTGGTGTAGGTCTGTAATTTTCACAATTACATAAATCACTAGATTTCAATAAGTGTAATAAGTGGTTAAAAGTATTAATTTTGATTGTTGATCCAATTTTCTAGGAATTTTTTAATTCTTGGATTGAAACATAAGCAACACTTTTTAAAAAAGCTTTCTAAGTAATTCTATTGTACATTTAGAACTAAGAAGCACCTTTTAAGTGAACTATTTTTCACAGTTCTGCACAATGTTTGCACAGCAATTAATTTTCTTTTAGTCGATCTATAATAACATGGGCCCCAATTTTTTTCTGTTAACCACTCCCCTTTTCTCTCAGAGGTAAATATTTAGTGAGCCTTTGTTTCAGTGAATATAGAATAGGGTCACACTTAAATTTGTGCCAAAGGTTGCAATTTTTTTTTCATTTTTACATGAAATTGATATATGCTATCTAGAAAAAGTCAAGGAACAGGAATATGAAGAGAAGAGTTATGTTGCATACCCAAAATGGTGCACCAGGCAAAAACACTGCTACATTGTGCATAGTGAGAATTCTTGCCTCATGTAGTGACACCTTCTATTCAGTATGACTTGAAGAGAACACTTCACATGTAAAGTAATAATAGATTTTTTTACATTAAAAAGTGGTATTCTTATGACATTGAGCACACTGCTTTTGCTTTCTCCATCTCACAATTGCATGGTTCATACCATTGTATTGTGAGCCAGTGTTAAATTTCTGAAAAGGTTTCTGTTTTGGCCTGATTCTTCAGGGTGACCATGGGTCTCCAGATAATAGCAGGACCTCTCATGAATGGTACATTTTGACTTTACAAATTTAGCTAGTGTAACACTGAATTTGAATCTATAATGGAAGAAACCCTCTCATTTACTGTTTATTTTGTTAATTCCCATAACCTCCTTACCCTGGAGAGCTAAATAAGTATTATAGGTTTTAGAAACACAAACAAAATATTCAACGATGTTGTGGTTTAGATTGAGAATTGCCAAAAAAGTCTCACGTGCTCATAAGCAGAATTTGTGGGAGGCAATTAGACTACAGAGACACTACAGCTGACTTGGTGTTAGGAGATGAGGTCTGTTTGGAAGTGGGGGTAGTAGTTAATTGATTATGTTAAATTGATTAACAAAGAAATTGGCTCAGCATAGTTCCAGGTGTGGAAGATCCACCCTGGAGTGGATTGTTTCAGAATGGTATGAAAGGGAAATGAAGGGAGGCTGTGCTTCTGTTTCTTTGGGGAGCTTCAACTTTCATACTCACTTTGGATGTTGTCTCCTGGCTTCCAGCACTGACCTTTTTGCCTCTGGTGCAGTCTCACACAGGACACTACAGTGCACTCCAGGGATTTAGATGGATCCTTGAGAATACCAGTTCTCAGACAGAACTTTTGTGCTCTTTCACATCTGAATCTGTGGGTGGCCATTGTAAGCCACTTTTGCAAATCTTTGTATGTTTGCATATCTGACTTTAAATCTGATTCTCTAGTAAAAAATATTTGCAGAAATCTTTACACATGGATGAACTATATATAACAATTGAAAGAAATTAGCATAACAAATGAGACATACTCTGACAATTCCATATATTATTTTAATTTATTTTCATATTTAATATTTAATAAAAATTGTACTTTATTGACTAAAATAGTAAATATTTTGTAGCGGCTTCTATAATTGATCAGATTTTGCTGCCTCAAAACTCATACATTGTTATAAGTGCTTATTAGAGAAATTTTTGTATAGAAAATCTTTTGAAGCATATTTGTGAATACATAGATGACTCTCCTGTGCCTTTATCCTTACACATATCACTTTACCTTCATGTATCAATACTGACAGTTTATAGGTTATATTTTCTTAATATTAAATAAGGCATGCACCAACAATAAATATTCTTTTATAATTTCAATATTATGTCATCAAAAGAGAATGTTTTACTGATTTTACACACAGATATTAATATAACAGAATAACTTTTAAAGTTGAAATATCTCTACACAGATATTTATCTATTCATCTATATCTCTCCATATACACTGGTATGTACACTTAAATAGTAATTATTATTTTTAATAATTGCTTATTATTTAGGAAATTCCTGGATGGAATTTAATGTGTAATTAAATCAGCCAATGCCTGTCTAACATGTGCAGTGGTGTTCTGCATTACATTCAGCATATTATACATTTCTCTCAATGCTCACTAGATGGTGCTACATATTAAATTTAATAATTGTTATATTTAGTACTGAATAGATTGTCTTGATAAACTATTAGTTTTATTATCTTCTTATTATACTTATGACTATAAAGCAGAAAACTAGTATTATATGACACTGTTATAACTGCATTTATGGATTTCATTTATGGAGAACATAATTTGCACAAATGATGAGAAGGCAGATTCAGAAAGCACAGACATCATTAGCCTAACAGGACTGTTGAGGCTGCTGAGTGGTGTGGAAGAGTCTATCAAATTCACTGTGCTTCATACTCACTTTCTCTGTTATTATTGTTCTTTGTTGATGACTCATTGAGTCATAACTTATAAATTCCACATAAGTCTTCTCTTCTCAAATGTGTAGTAATTATTGATGTACACTAATTGGCCATGCAGAATGGATCTGATGACCTATAAAAAATTGCAGGCTGTTACTTTTAAATTACATATCACAGGTGTTATCAAGCTGAATTATTGAGATCTCTGTCTAGAAAGGTCAAATCCAAATATTCAAATATCATAGAAGCATAAATATCAGTTTTAAAAAACAATTAAGTTTGTCTTACACTGTTGTCACTAAGCCATTCTTTTCAGAAAGAAACAAACTTAGATATTTTTGTGGATTCTGGCAACTATGTCACTACATACTCAAATTTTTAATCAATGTAAGTATTTAAACACTGTTAGTTGCTGAGCCAGATTATTTCCTAGAAATCAAAGTAGTTATTAATCTGGAATGGTTACAGAAGATGAACAGGCCTCCCAAATCACAGAGGTACTTAATTTTATTTCATTTATGATTTAGGTGTACAAGCTATTTTAAAAATAATATATAAAGGAAAAAATGGCTCTGCCCGCATTTGTACTATTTTATTGATTCACTTTCCTCCCTGACTTTTTTTAGACTGACTGCCTGCCTCAACTCAGTTGCTATCAATTTTCTTGGTTTTTCACTGTCCACCACATGTTGGATAGTTCTACAAGTATGTCAGGTGTAATTGGGAACCATGGTGAGTGCTTACATCTAAAAAATAATTACTACCCTAAAAGATGCTATTAATCTCCTACAAAATACTCTGCCATGATTTAAACACGCTGATTGCATTATTCTTGCTGTTTGCTGAAGCAGCTCTGTAAGTCCTCTTTCCTGGAACTGTTTGTGAGATTTGATGAAGTACAGTGAATGCTGCTAAGTACAAAGACAACCAAAAGCACTTGCAAAAGAGAACTTGAACTGCTTTGTGAAGGGGTTGTATTAATGGTTTAATGAGTTCAAAGAGAAGGAGACTATTTTGAGTGATATATTTTTACTGTGACATTGTTTTAAAATTTAAATATTCATTATATTTTTCCATAACGCCTCCTATTAAGTTAAATGTATTTTTCTTAATTTCCATGAATTTTTCTCTCTTCCTTGTATACTTTGAATAGATGACCTCATGTGTGGGTACTATTTATCCAGTCAAGTATTACTCGTCACTTTCCCCAAAAAGACTTGAATTGTTCACTAAAACAATTCCTTGAACTCCTATACATGATCCAATTTTATATGCTACATAATACTTGTAGTTCTCAAAAAAATTTTCATTTTTTAATGAATTTGCCATTTACTTACTGTTAAGTGTTTACAGAGTTTAAACTCCAAAAAAGGAGGTATATTTTGTGTTTTGTACCAAGATTTATTTTCTGAAATCAGGCTACTATATGCTAAACTCTAAATAGTCATTTGTGATTGAAAGAATCAATGCATTATGTAAAACCAAAGGCTATTATCATATAAGATATATTTAAATTATACTAAGTTAAATTCAAATTAGGAAATATTGTTCAAAAGTGCAACTGGTTCTTTGTCATGTGGGTAGAGACTTTTGATTTTGTTTTGTCTTGTTTGTTTTTACATTAGAAGTATTCTGTGATGGCCAACAGGGTTTATAAATCCACCTTATTTTAATATCGTTTTTTTCTAATTTTTTGAGAGGAGAAGGAATGAAAGAAAGAAGACCAAAAGGAAGAGATAGAAAAAAAGCAAACTAAAAGGTATGATAATTTCATTTCACATTGCTATGACTTGTGTCTAGTTGTCCCCCAAAACCTTATGCAGTCATATGTGGAGCTTTTCAGAGGTGACTGAATGCAGAGTGTGTGATGCTGGAATTAAGGATGTGCTGGGATTGATTCATGGTTCAATGATAGGATTAAAGTGCCTCACCCTGGTGTGAGTTCTACTCACAGTCTGCTGTTACTGCTGCTCGCTGCTTGTTGCCTTCTGACTGCCCTGTTTTGCCATGAACTATTGCTCCTCTGTGATCCCCTTATTTCATGCCACCCTACCTTGGACTCAGCTGACTATGGACTGAAACCTCTGCAAACGGAGCTGTAATACACCTTTCCACCTCTAACTCTGAATGTTGGATATTTTGTTTCAGCAACCAGAAAAGTAATTAAGACACGTATTTTTAATATAGGACCTTCCAAACAAAATCTTTGTCTTGTTTGTTTTTGAATATGTTTTATGAAGAATAACATTTTTATAGAGTGTTTTAATTTAAAGCATAGGGTAAACAAAAGAAATGATTTTATGTTTTACGTGTTTTATCCATGTTGGCAATCATATTGATTACGATAAAATGTGCATGTTGAAAACTACAAACAGACGAAATTTAGGAGAATGGCAATATTCAAATGGGTAATACAACATTTTTGGCTTACTGATTCAAATGCGAATGCAATTAGTAGATAAATGCAATTTAATTCAAGTCCATGATGATTAGATCTGCATAAATTTTCTGAAGTTAATCAATGAAGTGTAGTGGACAACAACTACATTCGTAGATCCTCACTTTTAGCAAACTCGAGTGTAAAATGGGATGTTACTTTTACTTTTTCTGAAAATCAAATTATTAATGCATGAGTCCTTGACAGTCTACTTATTGTAAGTTAGTTCCTTTTGAAGTGTCTGTCATATGCTCTTCTCTAAATAATGTTCTGCAAATAATATCCTCTGACAGGGCCCATTGTCATTTCTTAGTGGCCTTATCTAACAGCGCACCCTGACACTTGGGTGGAGAAGGTGCTTAGTCCTCTCAATGCTTGTTGGTGAGAGTAGACTCAAAAGCCCAAATTTCGGGCTGTTTACTATTTCTATCTTGAGAATGTATTTCTTCAATTCATGCAAACCTTATCAATAGTCCGGGGAGTGTTATTAATGTCACTAATACCAATAAAGAAAGAGCTTGGTATTTCCATTCCTGTGTAATTGACCTCCACTTTTCTGCAAGAACTTGTACAAATTGTATCACTGTTACTATTATCTATGCATTTATCCCAAACTCCTTGATTATTAGAACCTGGTCTATAGGTCATTCTTAGTTGTCTCTGGCACTCCAGCATGGATAATTTAAATGCTATATAATGAGAATATTCATTTCATCTGTAACAACTCCTATTAGACAGCTATATAAACAACTTGCAAATATTTGGAAGTCAAAACAATTCTCAATAACTTGAATCACCTAAGAAGTTTCAAGGGAAATTATAAAATATCTTTATACAAATGAAAATGCAACATATCAAAAGTTGGGAAATCAACTAAAGCAGTGCCAAAGCAGAAGCATGTAATATGGAATTTGTTTTAGAATACAATGTAGTTCCAAATAAATGAAACAATTAAAAAATAGAGGAAAATATATAATAAAATACAAACTAACCCCAAAGAAAGTGTAAGGAAGGAAAAATATAAAAACAGCAGAAATCCCTTAAATTAAATACAAACTGCAAGGAAAAAAAGTAGTGAAAGACAACCTCACTCTTTGAAAAAAGTGGTGCAACTGTAGCAAAATTTACCATACACCCTGCACACAAAATCCTCTTGTCAGGAATGAAAAGTAATATTCTGACAAAACATATATTCATCAAAATATGATAGATAAATACTGTGAAAAACTTCAGGACCATACCTTTGATAACTTAAAAGAAATGAAGCAAAGCCTTTAAAGTCATGAAGTAACAAAACCTACTTTGGTAAAAATGTGTAAAATGACTATACTGCTGAATGTATTAGTCATTGAGAAAGATCGGTTAATACTCATATGATTAAATCAATTTCACATGTCTATATCTGCTAATGTAAACAACCGTGTTGAAGGTAACAATATGCAATATTGCAACCATTGTCAAGTTCCTATCATCTTGTTTTGTAAACCTATAATTTTACTGTTGTGGATTCGCTGTTGTCATTTGTTTTTCTCTTTTACTTTTTCTCTTTCTTATATGTGTCTTTTTTCTCTTAAACATAAAAAACATAAAAAATATACAATAATCCCAAATCAATTTTGATTGTCTTAGTTACTTTTTCATTGCTGTGACAAAATATTTAACACTCATGAATTCAAACAGGAAACATTTATTTTAGCACACAATTTGTAGAGGTTTCAGTTCACAGTCATCTGGTTCCAAGGCAGGGCAGCACGACACAGGGGCATGGGCAGAGAAGAAATGGCTCATAGAGTTCCAGGTAGACAACATAACTTTTTTTTCTTTTTCCCTTTTCATTCCATCCAGACTACAAGCCTACTGAATGGTGACACCCACAGCCAGCGTGGGCTTTCTCTCTTCAGTAAATGCATCACGCACACCCAGAACTGCATTAAGCCACTCAGTGGACTAATCCAGTATCACTCAGTCATGATCCAGCCACCTCCCTGAAGTTCTAACCATGAATGCAGGCTCTCGGGAAGTGGTGGAGAACTTATGGAAAGCATTTCCAGTGGACTGTTTGTATCATTGAAAGCCCTAAAAAATTCACCATCACTGCTTTAAAGGGGTCATCTCTCTATACAAGCCATAACAATGATCAAAGGTGATCTCATTTGTCAATTTGATAGGATAGAGAAACACCTAGTAAACTGATGAAAGAAATTTTTGAATGTGTCTGTGAGGATGTTTCCAGAGATAATTCACATTCAGAATGGTAAATTGATGTTGGCATGGCTGAACCGAAAGTGGCTGAAGGAGGAAGGCTGCCGCTCACCCTCTCTCAGCTCTTCCTCCTATCTGCAATGTGCACCTCTTTGCAATGTCACATGATTCCTCCGTGGTTTTCTGCTTTACCATGGACCCTGAACCAACAGAGCCAAGCGACCATGTACTGAAACAAGGAACTAAAATAAGTTAAAGTGGTTTTCTAAGGTATTTTTTCCCAGTGATAAAAAGCTGACCAATAAAATTGTGCAAGATAAATCTTATTCGAGTGTTCAG
>RJWM01047423.1:0-11902 GCA_004363535.1 Dasyprocta punctata | reverse complement strand
TCCATGTCTTAGCTGTTGTGATTACTGCCACAATCATCATGGGATTAGAAATGTTTGACATACCGACTGAATATTCTATTTTTATTTTTTGAGGAACCTCCATACTCTTTTCCATAATGAATATACAAACTCACATTTTCACTACCAGTTTATTGCTGCATCCTCGCCAACAGTTTTTGTCTTCTTTTTGATAATAGCCATTCTAACATATGAGGTGATAGTTACTCTCTGAGGTTTTAATCTTGTATTTCCCTGATGATCTGGGGAATTAAATATTTTCCTCATGAGCTTATTGGCCATTTATATGTCTTCTTTTGAGAAATTCCCATTCGGGTTTATTGTCAATTTTTTATTTGGTCATTTGTTTCTTGTTGCTGAGTTGTTTGGATTTCATAATTTTTGGATATTAACTCCTTATCAGACGTATGGTTGCAAATTGTTTCTCCTATTCCAAAGAGAATCACCGTTCTGCTGATATTTCCCTCTGCTTTGTGGAAGCTTTCTAATTTAATACAGTATCACTTGTCTATTTTTGTCTTTGCTCTCCTGCTTTTAGGTTCATATCTCAAAAATCATTGCCCATACCAATTTCTAGAAGCTTTTTTTTCCTCTGGGTTTTTATTATAGTAATTTTATAGTTTCAGGTCTTAAGTTTAAGACTGCATTTTGAGTTGATTTTTGTTATGTCTTGTTAGGTGAAGGTTCAAATTGCTTCTTGTGTGTTGAGAATACTTAGTTTTCCCAGTGTTACTTATGGAAGAGACCACTGATCAACAACTTGCCATTAAAGCATAAAACTAATTTTGTCATCAAGGTGAAGAAACATGGGTCTGCTAGACCCATGTTTATTCTTTAGAAAATTTCTATTGATAAATTATTAATTACAGCTTAATGAGTTTTCTTATACTGAAGAATGCATACTTAACAGGAAAAATAATCACAAAAATAAAGTGCTGAATTTTTAATATTTGTTCAGTGTTTATTAAAGAACACCAAATTTTCAACATTGACTGTTTTCTGATGTACTAAAGTCTAAAAAAGAACACAAATACATTTTTATATAAACTACAATGAAAACATCGATAGCACTTTACAAAAAAATAGTCTTTACTTCAATTATCACTCTTAAGACAGTCTGCACATATGACAACAGCATGTTCCCTACACACAAATCGCTTATACTGACAGCACATGTGTTTTGCTTTCTTGGCCTTTTTATAGGACATACTTGACATCTCAGTGGTTTTCCTGTTTTTTCAGGAGGTTCTTATTCTATCATACAACGTACAATGTCAATAAAATAAAATATTAAATTCTTAATATGCATTGTTCATTTAGAATAGATTTTCACGTCAGCTGTGTACTTACTTCCAAAATCTAAAAGATAATGTCAGAAATCAATTCCTATATAAACTACAGTGAAAATACCAATACAGCTCTATCACAAAAATAAGATTTGCTTCAACTGTCACAATCAAGGCAGTCTTCACACATGACAATTGCATGTTCCGTGCACATGTCTTGCTTACACTGACAGCACACGTGATTAGCTTTCCTTTCCTCTGTGGAAGTTCCCTCTCTTCCTGTCCTGTCAGGAGCTTCCTGCTGTATTGCATGGCATGCACTTAGCAAGGAAATAAGATATCAATAAAATAAAATAACAAATACGTAATGAGCACTTAGAATGGTCATCAACATTTTCACATCAGCTATTTATTTGCTTACAAAACCTAAAAGATAACATCAGAAATAAAAACCTATGTGAACTACAATGTAAACACAAACAAAAGTCTACCACAGAAATAAGCTTTGTTTCAACCATCACAACCAAGGCAGTTTTCTCACAGGACAACTGCATGTTCCATACACAGTTGATTCTTGCTCCATTTCACTGTCACAGGAATTTTGGCTCACATGCCAGTGCCAAAGTCATCACTGTCATCATCATCATCATCATCATCATCATCATCCACTCACATCACACAGCTGTTATGAAAGTATGTGCTTTACCATAATGGATCATCTTTCTCATCCAGTTATCTGATGATTCACTTTTGACCTCCTCCAAAACTTGTAAATCTGGCTTTATGGGTCTTTACACTGAATTGGGCTACTTGTACCAGAAAAATAAAAATAAAAAATTTCGAACAAATCTTGGAGTGGTGTGAGTCTATTGGACCCTCTGTGATATTTGGGTAAATATATGCAAAACCAGTTACACAGAGCAGAAAATAGGGAAAAATCTCATTTTGCCAGTTTTGCACATATGCCTGTGCCTTGCTGTTTGTCATACCGAGTGGGTAAGCACATAGATGGCTTCCTGTATTCCTCAGGGAAAGGTACTGAGACACACAGTCAGTCACTATTATGCTAAAACACAAATTTACAGTAGAATAGTAAGGGATGGGTCTAGTGGACCCAGTCTTACGTTCCTTAGGGGTCTTTTGTGACTCATGTGAATTTTAGGATTATTTTTCTATTTCTATGAAAAGGCCTTATTAAAATTTTGATAAAGATTGCATTGAGTCTGTAGATTGCTCTTAATAGTATGAATATTTTATCAATTTGATATTTCCAATACATTACATAGGCTAGTTTCCCACATATATATATCTCCTTCAGTTATTTCATTAATATTTTGTAGTTTTCAGTGTACAGATGTTTCACTGCCTTGGTTGAATTTACTTCTAAGTATCTTGTTTTTGTTTTGATGCTATTGTAAGTGTGAGTTTTTTAAAAAAAATTTCCTTTTTGCTTAGGTCATGGTTAATTCTTTTTAACTTTTATTAATTTTGTTTGATAGAATTTTATTGAGGATTTTTGCAACTGTGGTCATCGAGCCTGTTGACTTGTAATTTTCTTTTCTTGTAGTGTCTCTCTTTGACTTTGATATCAAAGTAATGCTCCCCTTATCACATGAGTTTGGAAGCTCTATCACTTTTTCAATTTTTTGGAACAGTTGAAAAGGATTGGTATAAATTCATATATAAAACCATAATGTCTTACATTTTTATTTGTTGGGTATTTGATTACTGATTCAATCTCCATAGTTGTTGCTAGTCTATATAGATTTTCTATTCAGTCTTGTCAATTTGTACTAAGTACTAAAAGCTTATCAATTTCTTCTAAATTACCTCATTTTGAGGAGTATAACTGTTCATATTTGCCTCATATGATCTTTGCATTTCTATAGTATTAGTTGTAACATCTCTTTCATTTATAATTTTATCTTAATTTTTCCCTTAGTCTAGCTAATGATTGGCTGATTTTGATTGTCTTTCATAAATCAATTCAGTTTCATTGATCTTATTATTTTCTGTTCTCTATTTCATTTTTCCTCCTCAAATCCTTGTCATTTCTTTATATTCTTTTTTAAAATATTGGTTGTTCAGAAGTGGACCAATTTCTACTTATTTGGGAATTTTCCCATTTTTCTCTCACTATTATTTCTAGTTTCCTACCACGAGGATCAGAAAAGATTCTTGATATGATTTTAACCTTCTCAAACTTGATAAGGTATATTTTAAAGCATAACATGATATCTACCCTGGAGAATGCTCCACGTGCTCTTAAACAGAGTATATACTCTGTTGTTAGAGAATGGAATATGCTGTACATATCTGTTAGGTCATTGGTCTATAGCATTGTTTGAATCTATTTCCAATGAATGATCTATCCATTGTTAGAAGTGTGGTACTGAAGACTGCTACTGTTATTGTACTACTGTCTTTTTAGTCCTTTAGTTCTGTTCATGTTTGGTTTATATATTTAGCCAATTGATGTTAGGTACATATATATTCATCAGTGTTGTAATTCTTGATTTGTTGACAATTTCATCATTATATTATAATAAAGATCATTCTTTCATTGTCTCCTTGAAACACTTTTGACCCAACAGCTAATTTGTCTGATTCCCAAGGAGGAAGGAAATTCACCTCATTTATCAATTTCATATTCTGAAAACAGGCACATCTTTTAAAAAAGTTTTCCTTCAGATATAATTGCATAATTCTAATGATGATAAATTAACTAGAATCACAATATCCTTTCACCCAAAACAAAAATATAAAACTGAAAGTTTTACTCAGGTACTTTACAAAAAGCAGTTCAACATTCCCAGGGAGACGCTAAACCCAAAGGTTAAATTTTCTGCTGGCTCGACCCTCTTTCTGGGAAAAACTTTCCTATCATAATGCAGAAAACTGGAATTCAAGAAGCACACAGAAGCTCTGATCAGTACAAGTAGAGCTTGAGGCTGAGTAAGTGTCTAGAAGACACAGAGGGAGAATCTGGCAGGCTGGAGCACACACGAGGGTGCTATGCGAGTCCACATATGAGAGCTCGACTCCGAGTGCACAGTGAGACACCACCCAAGCTTATTGACTAGCAGCTGCTATGAGGACAAGTGAAGAACTATGACACAAGAAGTTAAGCAGAACTGTGAGGTGAACAGTGACTTGAGAGGTTAAGTGTTTGGACTCAACAGAGCAGAGACAACCCATTAACACCTGCTGATGTTCCCTGGCACATCCTTTGTCATAGCACAAATCTTGAATTTTAGGGGTAAGAACCACACATGACAGAGTAACCCTGAAAAGATTACTACGCTAGCAACGAATTCTTTCTAATATAACTGACCCACAAACCTTGCACACACACGTGCATGCACACACCACCCAATGGAAATAAGAGAAGATAAGGAAACAAGGTACCTCCAAAACTTACAACTCCCTAGGGCCAATCCATGGAACACTGATGGTGTATTGGCTAGGATTCACTAGAGAAACAGATTTGATGTATTATATTATATGCTATTATAAAGAATTATGATGGCTACCTAAACAACCAGGAAGAATGCAAAAGGACCATCCACATACTGGAGAGCCAGAGAATCTAGTCAAAAGTTGAAGGCCTGGAATTCAATGCAGAGACCTATCCAAGGTCACACTGGGGAGTCAAAAGTCTGGATTGGAAGGTGAACAGTCTGCACCAGAAGGCTGAAAAGTCTGTGCTGGAAGCCTGGAAATGGATATCCAAAGGCAATGACAAAAACTGGAGCTACTTCAAAGAAACAAAAGTGTGACTTCCTTCTTTCTTTTTTTATTCCATTCAGGCTACAAGTCTATTGGTATTAAAGGGGGAAAAGTTGAAAGTCTTCCCAGAAAATCAGGAACAAAACAAGGATGTCCACTATCACCATCCATGTTCAATATAATACTCAAAACATTAGTCAGAGGATTTATTCAAGAGAATGAAATAAAAGAGATATGTATAGCAAAGAAACTAAATAAATATTATATGTAAATGATATCCTTTATTTACAAGACTCAAAATAGTCCAGCAAAAGCTTTTCAGAATTAGTAAATAAATTCAAGAATGTAGCAATGTACTAAATCAACACAGAAAAATAAACAGAATTCCTATATGCCAATAATGAACTCACTAAGAAAGAAATTAGGAAAACAATACTAGTCAAAATAGTACCAAGAAAAATTAAATACTTAGAAATTAATCTAACCAAGGAAGTGAAAAATATCTAAAACAAAAACTACAGTACTTTGAAAATAATAACTGAAGAAGAAATCAAAAAATCAAAAGACATTCCCTGTTCTTGAATAGACAGAACCAATATTGTCAAAATGGTCATAATTTGAATGCAATCCCAGTCAAAACACCAGAGTATTCCTTACAGAAATAAAGGAAACAGTCTCAAAATTCATGAGTACCAGAATAGCAAAAACAATCCTGAGAAACAAGAGCTATATTACAAAGATATAGTGATAAAAACAGCATCATACTGACACACACACACACACACACACACACACAAAAGACATGTTATCAGTGGAAAAGAATAGAGGAAGCAGAAGCAACCTCAGCACATTCAACCAGCTGACCTTTGACAAAAGGGCTAAAACATATGCTGGAGAAAAGATAGCCTTTTTAGTAAACTGCTGGGAAAGCTGCTGTACACATTCAGAAAATTGAATTTAAGTCCATAACTCTCACCATATACTAAACTAAAATGAAAATGGATTGAATATCAAAATATTAAACTGAACACCCAATCTTCTGGACAATAAAGTAAATAAAACTCTTAAGTACATAGATATGGGCAAAAATTTCATAACAAATAGCACCAAGAATTAACAAATGGGATTATATCCAATTAGAAAGCTTTTGCACAGCAAAGAAAACAACCAACAGAGAAGAAACAGCCTACAGACTGGGAAAAAGTCTTCACTGCTGCTCCTTGGAGAGGACTAATGCCTAGGACACATAAAAAAATTTAAAATATTAGACCCTTCCAAATAAAAGTGCCAATCAAAAATGGGCAAATGAAATTGAACAGAAATTTCTCATAAGAAGTACAATTGGCCAATAAATACCTAAAAACTGTTCAATGTCTCTGACCAAGAGAAATGCAAACTAAAAGAAGCCTGAGGTTCCATCTTACTCCTGAAAGAATGGCTATCATCAAGAAATCAAAGAATAAAAATGCTGATGATATATGTGTTTGGGGACCATTTTACATTGTTTGTGAAAATGTAAAATAGCACAAACACTATGGAAATCAATATGGAGATTCCTTAGTAAACTAAAACTAGGAATTCCACTTCCAGTTATTCCCCTTTAGGTATCTTCCTGAAACAGACAAGACATTATCACAGTGACACACACATACCCACATTTATAGACACACAACTCATAATAGCTAAATCTTGGAAGCAGCCCATATATCTATCCACAGATGAATGGATGAAGAAAATGTGCTATACATAATGGAATACTACTCTACAACAAAGGAGGATAAACCTGAGTCATGTGCAAGAAAATGGGTATATTTTTAGTACACAATGCTAAGTAAAATAAAATCAGACATATGCACCTAAAATTCACATTTTTGCTTATACAGCAGACCCAAAATATGAATAAATTAAAGCAAAAATAAAAGATAGGTAAAAGGAAATGGGGAGATAGATCTTTTGCAAAAGGGGACTAAGAGATGGAGGGGGGGAGATAGATGAGAAAGGTGAAGTAAAAAGGTTAAGATATGTCATGCACATGACCAACTCCCTGTGATGAGTCTAATCATTATGTACTGCAAGTATGTACCAATGAAAATATTAATTACAAAATGCAAGAAGGGAATATGCTAATAAAATGATAAATGACAGATACTATGCTAAATGTAACTGACATATACTACACTAAAATATTTTAAAACTATTTTTGAAATGTTTTAGTATTTTTTCTTGGATACTACAAAAACACTTAACTATCTTTTCATGAGTTGATGGGAAAATAGATAAACCCTGAATAGATACATAAATTAGATTTTAAAATGATTTTTTAACAATACTAAATTTCTCCACTGTTTATAGCTAAAAGGCATTGTCATTAATTTAGATCGCCTAAATTAGCTGAAAAGAAGGACAGTCTCAGGTTTTGAAATTGTTTATGGTGAAATGTCCAAAGTAAGTTTGCCATTGTTTTTGTGGTATAATATTTCAAACCACCATGGCAGGACTTTACTTATGGGAAGAACCAAGCAACAGAGAAGGTTAAGCTGAAAACTGGCTTGAGACTTACACACTGAATAAATGAGCCAATGATTGGTCAGTTCAGCCCCAGAGGTTCTTTAGGAAAGAGGGAGTTTGTGGACAGAGAGCGGGAGGTATGGCATTCTGCCCTGAGCATAATTCTCAAATATCTGAGTAGAGATCTTTAACTGGGCAGCTGCAATTTTGATTTCTTTATCTTTCAAGTAATTTTAATTCCAAGATCACTTAAGAGGCACATTCAGTTTAATAAGCACAGTACTTGATTTGTAAATATATTAATGAATCTGTGTAGGAAAATAATACAAAATTCCGGATTCAAGTTTACATGGTAGTATTGCACTCAACTTTACTCTGTTTACATAAAGTTATTACAGAATTTATATAAACTATGTGTCCCAGGAAGAAATCATTTATTTTGTAGTGATGAGAGCATGTGTGAAAAGTTCAGAAAGAAAGCAAGCTTGGAGGAGAAATATATACACTGAGTTGGGGAAGGCAGTGAGGACTTATTATAAGATGCATCATTTAATGTAATTATCACAAATATTAACAAGGATACACCAATAAGAACAACAAAGAAAAGGTGAATTGTTCTGAAAACTCAATTACTGAAAAGGTGGAAGTTCTGAATGTAACTGAATGATATATCTGCAGATATAATATATCTAGTAGTGAAAATGCCGAGAGGAGACTAACAATTAGCTACATAGCAGAGTACAACCACTGAAATCAGGTAATCAGGTGGTGGCCAGTTAATAATTGCATATGTGGGTTTCAATAAAGAAAAAAAAACGAAAAACAAGGCAGGCTAAAGTCTGGGAACTAACTGGATATCAACTAGCATTTCTTAAAGACTACAAAAGATACAGAAAGCACAGAAGTCAGAGAAGATATGAGCATATACGAGAGGAGACAAAAGAGCTGGTGAAGGCTGTCATAAAATACACATTACATAATACATGACGGATCAGTTCTATTATTTAACTTTCCAAAAGATGTAACAATACAAAGATATGGTAACCATCATAGTCTGCATTAATTTACAGTGGGAGAAATAATTAGAATCTCACTTTTTCTGAAGAATGGAGTGAAAATGTAAACAATGCTTCCCTCCAGGCAAGTGCTTTATCAAGTTGACAGGTGCATTTGAATTTCCATGGGTGGGGGATATAATAGGTTATTTATGTGTCATTTTAATAGAAAGACCCAACCATCAAGATGGACAGCAGACTTTATCAGTACTGCTGTTTGCAACTAATCCTCCAATTTAGTACCCCATGAAAATACCTGCAACAAAACCTATCCATTTTTCTTTTACACTCCATTATGGAAAAATCAATATGGGCACTATTCATCGCAAATCTCCTGCTTGGCGGGTGCCTGAGCCACGGAATCTGAAAAAAAAAAAAAACACCTAACATTTCAGCACTGTGTGGTATAGCTATGGTTTTATTCTGCTACATTCTGCCACCCAGAATGGCCCAGCTGCCCCAGTATGCATTCCAGCATGAAGTATGCATTGCCCAGACACTCTGAATCTGATTATTTCAAGGTCAATTCATTGCAGTTAGTTTTAGAGCCAAGAATAGGAGTTAGTTGACTTCCAAACGAGAATGGCTTTATTTTAATCTACTTTTACTATTAGGCAATGAATAAAAACTTTTAAATTTGTAATAAACAAGTCCATCAAACCACACACTAAACCAAATGGCTGGACACTTCATTATTCAAGTAAGTTCACGAAGACAGAGTCTGACAACCCATTTTCTAGGAATATTATCTTTTTTAGTTTCTCTTAAAAAATATCTCCACTCATTTTCACACTCAAAATTATGTTCAGTGGGAAAGAGCTCTACTGTATCTCTATGCATGAAGAGAATGTCATAGATTTCATGACTGTTAGCTACAAAGCTAGCTAACACACATTTCAAAATTTAACATCTTCTCTATGGAAGGACACTAACATATCTGATTCCCCTTTGTTTCTAAAAGGAAACATCAAAAGCCATCAAAATTACATATTTGCTTAGTATTTATTAGATTGATGAGTATTTCACAAAATAAGAATCCATACATTTATTTTTGCTATTGGTTGTATTAATGAAAGCTAAAAATCACAGAAAACTGTTATAAAATGAACCACACAAATGATTTTTAGATATCAAAATTTTAATCAACTTAAGGTCAAGTGAATATACAGTGAAACCCTGGTTTGTGAGCATAATTTGTTTCAGAAACATGACTGTAATCCAAAGCTCTTGTATATCAAAATGAATTTCCCCATAAGAAATAATGGAAACTCACATGATTCATTCTACAACTTGAAAAATATTCATATAAAAATGATTATACTGCTGTAATATAATACAAAATAATAAAGAAAATACAAAATATAATGAAAAATAAACAAATTAATCTGCACTTATCTTTGAAAACCTTCTTGGCTGATGTGAGGGAGACAAGAGGAGGGTTATTGTGTGGCACGGCTTTCACCATCACCAACAGAATTCCTGCTATCTGTTGAATCAATAGACTCTTTCTTTTCATGCAGCTTTAACAAGAAACCTATCCAATGGCATTTGCTTTTTCTTCCTTTTGAGGGTTTCATGGAAATGTGACATTGGTTTGTCATTAAACAGATTTATCACTCATCTTATTCGGGTGGTGCTTTTCGACAAAATCTTGCACTGCTTCCCTCATTTTACGCATCTCCCTAATCTCATTTGACATGAGGGATTCTGCCACCTTTTTCTCCTCCTCCTCGGCAGTTAAGATCTCCTCCATGTTCTCTTGTTGTTGGGAGTTGTTCACCCACAATCCCACAGCAAGAGAGAGAAGAGCCACTGGCCCAGTTATTATGGGACATTTGTCATCACATACTACTTGTATTGCAAGACATCACTCCTTTATCAAGTAAAAATATATTAGAAATGTATGTTCACCTTATAAAGCAATCACAGGATAACTCACAATTCGAGGTTTTACTGTATTTCATGAAGTTCTACAGCAAATTCTACAGATTGACTGACTCAACATAAGCTCCAGATTTTTACCATGTACTTTCTTGGAATACAGGTAGAAAACAATCAGTCTGCATTTTCTACATCTCCTTTGATCCACAAATTTCATCTACAGATTCTTTTCTTAAACTAGGTAGCAGATTTCTGCAACCCAAAGCCCAGACTAATAAGAAATTCAAGGATCACTCCAAGATTTTTTTGCCAGTGAAGTCATAAACTGATATTCCCATTTCCAAATCACAGTTCTGAAAACCGCCTTGATTTAAAGTTTGGGATTCAAAAGTTTAGCAGCTTACAACATTTGGTATTTAACAATTTTCCTTACTTTAAGGACTTTCCAAGTTACTATGTTTTATCAGTATCTTTCAGTCATAATAAAGTATTCACCAACCTGCAAGAAATGTGAGAAATTAACAGGCATTTTTTTAAATCATAAATTCTTTCTCTATCTATCTATCTATCTATCTATCTATCTATCTATCTATCTTGAGTAGCTTACTGTATATATATTTGTTGAGTAGTCTATTGCATTTTGGGCATAAATAAACACATCATTCATGAAGAGACAAATGTGTTCAAAAATATGTCTGATTTCTGTAATGTCCGATACTGATGAAAAATAAGCTCCCTGATATTTTTGGGGATTTGAGGTTGCTTATTTTGCTTCAATATCCAAAAAAATACATAGTTTTGCCTGTTTTGATGCAGCAGGAAGTATCTTAGAGCAAGGTCTTAAGGGACCTGTTGATCACATATGATACAGGCCAAACAGCTGTGCCAAAGGGCCAGAAAAAATTTATCAGCACACTTTTTTTATTGGGCTCACTTCTAAGGACTATTTGGTTCTAACGGTTCCTTAGGTGATAATAAAACTGATTCATTTGGAGGTAAATGAATTTTCAGGTATAAACAAACTCTTTAGATGTAACATTATTTTTGAAATTTTTTGATACACAGAAATATATCATATGGGTGTACCTATTTTCTCAAGGGTTATATATACACTTACAAACCACATGAAACAACTGAACAATTAATTATCACTGTTATTGTTTGCACTGTGATTGTTTTATGTTTTTAATTTTTGCCTTACACTCCCGGCTAGTAAGCTCCTTTGCTACAAGCTTTATATGCCTTTCTATCCTCTAAAGTATTTACTGCAGAGGCAGACAGAGCAGTGACTCCATTAATGCCAGTTTCACTATCAAGGAGTTTTGGCATTTCCAGTGATTTTCACAGTCAAGCAGGTCCATGGTCCTGTGGTATCTTATTAGAAGTATTTTAGTTTCACTGGTCCCTGACAGTGACGTGTGGAAG
>RJWM01047422.1:0-11918 GCA_004363535.1 Dasyprocta punctata | reverse complement strand
CTCTAATCCTAGCTTCTGGAGGAATCTCCACACTGATTTCAACAGTGGTCACACCAGTCTACACTCCCACCAACAGTGGAGAAGAGTTTCTTTTTCCCCACAGTCCCTCCAGCATTTGTTATTGATTGATTTCTTGATCTTGGCCATTCTTTCTGGAGTAAGAGGGAATCTCAGTGTTGTTTTAATATGCATTTCCCGAATGACCACTGATGTTGAACATTTTTTCATATATTTATTTGCCATTTGTATTTCTTCCTCTGAGAAGTGTGTATTCATCTCAGATTCCCATTTTTGGATTGGGTCCTTGAATTTTAGGGGCCTGATTTCTTTTAATTCTTTATATGTTTTAGATGGAAGTCCTTTGTCTGATGGACATTTGGCTAAGATATTTTCCCAATTTGTGGGTTTTTTTCACTCTGTTGGAGATTTCCTTTGCAATGCAAAAAGATTTTAATAAGATGAAATCATAGTCATTGATTCAGGGAAATATTTTCCATGCAGTTTGATTTTTGTTCATGAATTCTCTGCCTACTACTATGTCATCAAGATTTTTACCTATTTTGTCTTCCAGCAAATTTAGTGTCTCTGTTTTAATATTCAGGTCTTTGATCCATTTTGACTTTAGTTTAGTGCATGGTGATAGGCATGGGTCTAGTTTTAGTTCACAGCATATGGAAAGCCAGTTTTTCCAGCACCACTTATTAAAGAGGATGTCTTTCTTCCAATGTACATGTTTTGCCCCTTTGTCAAAGAGGAGGTGGCTGAGTCTGTAGTTGTGGCTGTATCTTCAAACTATTTCATTGATCTTCAGGTCTTTTTTCATTCCAGTACCGTGATGATTTTATCACAGTAACTTTGTAATATAATTTCAAGTTGGGGATTGTGATGCCTCCTGCCTTACCTTTGTTGCCCAGAATTGCCTTTGCTGTTCTAGGTCTTTTCTGGTTCCAGATGAATTTTAGGGATGATTTCTCTAGTTCTGTGAGGTACACAAGTGGTATTTTGATTGGGATTGCATTAAATCTGTATAACACTTTTGAGAGAATGGCCATTTTCACAGTGTTTGTTCTTCCTATCAATGAACAGTGAATATCTTTCCATTTTCTGAAATCCTCTTCGATTTCCTTTTTCAGAGTAATGTAATGTTTACTGTATAGATCTTTTACTGTCTTTGTTAGATTGATTCTTAAATATTTCATATTTTATGCTATAGTGAAGGGTGTGGTTTCCCTTATTTCTCTCTCAGTGAGTTGATTGTTTGTGTAGAAGAATGCCATTGATTTTTGAGTGTTGACATTGTATCCAGCAACATTACTGAATTTAGTTATTATATCTAGAAGTCTTTCAATGGATTTTTTTGGGTCTTCTATGTAGGGTATAATATCATCTGTAAATAGTGATAATTTAACTTCTTCCTTTCCTGTCCTTATTCCTTTTATTCCTCTCTCTTGTCTAATTGCTCTGGCTAATGTTTCCAGAACTATATTGAGTGGTAGTGGTGATAATGGACATCCTTGTCTTGTTCCTGATTTTAGGTTGAAAGTTTTCAGTTTTGTCCATTTGGTAAGACGTTGTCTGTTGGATTATGATATATGGCTTTTATTAGGTTGAGGTAGAGACCATCTATTCTGCTTTTCTGTAGGATTTTTATTATGAATGAGTGCTGGATTTGTCAAAAGCTTTTTCTGCATCTATTGAGATGATCATGTGATTCTTGTCCTTGGCTCTGTTGATATGGCGTATTACATTTATTGATTTACACATGTTGAACCATCCCTGCATTCCTGGGGTGAATCCCTCTTGATCATAGTGTATAATCTTCCTGATGACTTGTTACATTTCATTTGCCAGCATTCTATTGAGGAGTTTTACATCTATGTTCATTAAGGAAATTGGTCTTTAATTTTCTTTTTTCATTGGGTCTTTCTCTGGTTTTAGTATTAGGGTAATACTTGCTTCCAGGAATGAGTTAGGGAGACTTGCTTCCCTTTCAGTTTCATCGAAGAGTTTGAGGAGTGTTGGCATTAAGTCTTCCCTAAATTTCCTGTAGAACTCAGCAGTGAATTCATCAGGACCTGGGCTTTTCTTTGTTGGTAAGGTTCTAATTACATTTTCAATTTCATTAGCTGAAATGAGATTATTCAGCAGTTTTATGTCTTCTTGATTCAACTTTGGTAATTCATAGGTTTCTTGGAATCTATCCTTTTTTTTCCTGTGATATCAAACCTGTGGGAGTAAAGGTCTTCAAAGTAGGTATTGATGATCTTCTGTGTTTGCACAGGGTCGGTAGTGATTTAACTTTTTTCATTTCTTATTGCATGGATTTGAGTTTTTTTTTCTTTTTGATAAGGTTGGCTAGGGGTTTATCAATTTCATTTATTTTTTCAAAGAACCAACTCTTCAATTCATTAATTCTTTGTATTGTTTTCTTAGTTTCAATTGCATTAATTTTTGCTCTGATCTTTTTAATTTCCTTCTTTCTTTGGGCTTTGAACTTGACTTGCTCTTCTTTTTCTAGAAACTTGAGGTGCAGCATTAGGTTGTTTATGCATGTTCTTTCCATTTTTCTGATGTGGGAGATTAGTGCTATACATTTCCCTCTGAGGACTGCTTTCATTGTATCCCATGGGTTCTGATAATTTGTATTTGTATTTTCATTTGATTGTAGATATTGTTTAATTTCTTCTTTAATTTCTTCTGTAATCCATTGATTATTTAGGAGAGTGTTATTTAATTTCCATGTGTTTATGGGGTTTTTGTCATTAATTTCCAATTGTATTGCACTATGGTCAGATAGTATGCAAGGAATTATTTCAGTTCCTTTGCATTTACTTAAGCATGGTCTGTAGGCTAGTACATGATCTATTTTAGAGAATGATCCATGTGCAGCTGAGAAGAATGTGTATTCTGATGTTGTTGCATGGAACACTTGGTATACATCCACTAGATCCATTGGTTCACAAGTTTGATTCAGTTCTGTTATTTCTTTGCTGGTTTTTTGTTTGGTTGATCTGTCTCTTTGTGAGTATGTTGTGTTAAGGTCCCCCATTGTAACTGTATTAATGTTTATTTGGTTTTTCATGTCTATTAAGATTTGTCTTCCATTGTTGGGTACTTCCATGTTTGGTGGATATATATTTATGGTCATAATCTCTTCCTCTTGAAGTTTTCCCCTAACAAGTATATAGTGACCTTCTTTAACCCTTTTGATCATTGTCAGTTTGAAGTTCACATTGTCTGAAAACAAAACAGCTACCCTTTCTTTTTTCTGGGTTCCTGTTGCATGGAGTATTGTTTGCCATCCTTTGATTTTTAGTCTGTGAATTTCCTTTTGAGTTCAATGTGTTTCTTGTAAAAAGCATATTGTTGGGTTTTGTTTCTTAACACACTCTGCCAGTCTGTTTCTTTTTATTGGTGAGTTGAGGCCATTTACATTGATTGATATAACTAATATGTACTGACTTATCAGTGTCATGTTATCTTCCTGTTGTTGGTTTTCTACTTTTTCTGTTTAACTGTTTGGCGTACCTAGTGGTTTCCTTCTGCTGTTGTTCTTGGGATTGTAGTTATCTTTGTCTCTTTCTAGGGTGTCTTTCAGTACTATTTGTAGTGTTGTTTTGGTGGCCATGAATTTCTTCAGTTGTTCTTTGTCATGGAAGTATCTTATGCCTCCATCAATTTTTAAATATAGTTTTGCAGGATACATCAATCTGGGTTGAAAGTTGTTTTCTTTCAGGATTTGAAATACTTCACTCCAAGCTCTTCTTGACTTGAAGGTTGTGTTGAGAAGTCTGTGATAATTCTGATAGGCTTTCCTTCATAGTTGATCTGTTTCTTTTCTCTGACAGCTTTTAGTATTCTGTTCTTGTGCTTAATTTCTGATGACCTAATTATTATATGTCTGGGTGAATATTTATTTTGGTTATGCTTAACTGGGGTTCTGTATGCCTCACTTATGTGTATATCAGATTCTCTTCCCGTGTTTCAAAAATTTTCTGCTATTATTTCTTCAAATAGTCTTCACAGGTCATTCGTATTGACCCCTGCTTTTTTGTTGACAGTTATCAATCTTGTATTGCTTCTCTTTGCATCACCATGCAGCTGTTGAATTGTTGTTTCCTGGTTCCTTGTTATTTTTAAGAGATTTTTCTTTCATGATCGTAAGCTTCCATGCACAGCATGGAAGGTGTGAGAGTCTATCTTCAGCTTCATTCCAGCGGTTTTGCCAATTTTCAATGGAATTTTTAATTTCCTAAATATCCCTTTGTATCTGTTTCATGCATTTTTTTTTGGTACTGGGGATTAAACTCACACCCTTGCACCTACCAAGCAGGTGCTTATGTCACTGAGCTAAATCCCTGCCCTGTTTCATGCATTCTATTTGTGTCTTATATTCCTCATTTAAAGTTTCCCTCATTTTCTTATGTTCCTCTATTTTTTTTCTTGATCTTCTTTAGATACACACAGCATTTCTTTCATAATGTTTGTCATTTCATTTTTTATCTGAGAGGTTATTTCTGATCTGATTTCTTCTGTAGCTTCATGGAGTTTTTTCTTTACTTCAGTTGCTATCATTTCAGACAGTTCAGTTGTGTGATTTCCAGTGTCTTCTATTTCAGTGTGTCCCTGGTTTGTTCTTGGTGGAGAACTGAGACTGCATCTTGCTCTTTCTTTTTGTCATTTTCTTCTGGGACCTGTGTGGCTGTCCAGGCAGCCTCCTGATGGATTTCACTGAAACACTGTGCTGGGTAGAGCTTCAGTCCTCCAATATCCCCATGGCTAGCCAGGGCACAACCCCAAACTATTGTGCCAGATCCTTGTTCTCTGTGTCCTGTGAGGCTGGCAGTGTGTTGCCCTGATGTATTATGTTGGGTTGCTTTGGCATGCTGGGCTGGGCAAAGCTTGCATCCTGCCTGCAGCTAGCAGGGACACACCCCTGGGGCTTGTCAGCAGGACCTAGAACCTGGATGTGTAGAGTTCAGAACCTCCACAGTGGAGGTGGCTAGCAGAGATGCACCCCTGGGTTGTGGCACTCTGGCCTTGTGCCTGGCTAGGTGGAGTTCAGAATCTCTAGGACCCAGGTGGCTAGGCAGAGCACACCCTAGAGTGTGGCACAACTGGAACCTTGCATCAGGCTGCAAGGAGTTCTGAGCCTCTGGAGCTTGGGGTAGCCAGAGCGTGCCCACAGTGTATGGTGCTAGGGCCTTGTTCCTGGCTGGGTGGAGTTCACAACCTCAAGGACCTGCCATGTGGCTACATCTCTGAACTATGAACGTGGGGCCTTGTGCTCTGATGGATGGAGCTCAAAATTTTCAGGACCCTTTGGCTATGTTGGCTGCTCCCTGATGAGTGGCTCTGGGGCTCTGGGTTGGGCTTGGCTTGGTACCTCTGTGTCCTGTGAGGATGGCCAGGCATTCCCCTGATGGATATCACTGGGACACTGGGATGGGCAGAGCTCAGATCCTCTGTGAAGCTTACAAGGACTCATTCCTGGAGTGTGGCCCTGGGACCTTATGCCTGGCTGGGTGGAGTCAACAAGGCATTTTTAGTGCTGTGTTGGGCTTGACTTTCTTTTGTCTCTGGGCAGAGGTTAATGTGTAGCTTTTGTTTGTTAGAAATACAAATAATTTCTAGCAGAACATTTTCAAAGTTTAGGGTTTGTATTCCTACTGGATATTAACAAGTTTCTGTCTAATATAGTAATCTTAGTATGTTTCCTGTAAATACCTAATTTCTCAAATGCTTTTTGAATTGGTTGTAATATCTTATTGATACCCTCATTAATTAATGAGGCAAAACTTAGACACCTATTCATTTTTGTTTGTATGTGAGATATGACTTTACCTTTTTGAAAATTATATTTTAATGCTGTTATATCCTGGGAAGAAGCAAACAAAAAGAAGATGAAGATATTAGATTTTTAAAAATTTTATTTTAAAGAGAATAAGACCAAACAAAATAAAACAGGATAAAGCCAATCAAAACAAAACAGTGAAAGTGATACAGAACTTTAAAACAGGATAATAGAAAATCAATAATTGCTACCATAATGCCTGTTGTTATCTTCAAAATTGCTGCCCATACCATCAGATGTAATAAAATCAAACAAAACAGAATAAAACCAATCAAAACAGAAAATTGAATAAAACAAAACAATAAAATGGAACAAAACAAAAGAGTGAAAACAATATTGGATTTCAAAAACAAGACAGAAGGAAATCCCCTATATTTGCTATATTGCATATTGTTATCCTCTAAATAGATGCTCAAACTACTGACTTTAGGCCTATAATGTCAATTAAACAATGGGAGGAGAAACAAGAAGCCAATTTACCCTTCTTAAGGGCCAGTGGCAGTGATGCAGGGCCTGGGAAGATATTAGACTTTTCAATAGGGCCATTTTTAGTAATTATGCTGCTAAACTTTTCCCTTTTTGTTTTTGTATACTTTTTTTTGTGTGTGTGGCACCGGGGATTGAACTCACAATTTCGCACCTGCCAGACAGGCACTTAACCCACTGAGCCAAACTCCCGGCCCTACTTTTTTGAGGCAGGGTCGCACTATGTAGCTCAGGCCAGCCTTGCATTCATGTTGTAGCCCAAGCCAGCCTCGAACTCACAACGCTTCTCCAACCTCAGCCTCCCGAGTGCTGGGATTAAAGGCTTGTGCCACCACGCCCAGCTCTTTTGTATACTTTTTAAAGAAAAAGATGTTTCTTTTTTCTCTTCATCAGTTCTTTATCATTCTATAGCTGCCATTTGACACTCTACTTCCTTGAAAAGTAGTTTAAAAAGCTGTCTAAAAGTCTTGAACCAAATGTCTGAGGTTGTTCATAAAAATGTAAATATGTCAAGTTGTTGTTAGATGGGTGCAAAAAGTGTTGTTAGATGGGTGCAAAAGTGCCAGGTAATTACAATGACAAGAAAGGAGTCCTTTGGGTTTTCTTACTGACTCAATATTTTTTTGAGAAAATTTTTACCTCTGCTGGGTGCTTTCAGACTTCTATCAACCTTCTCTCAACCAATTCTAAGTAGCTCTCAAAGTAAATGAAAGTCTCTGGCTGCAACAATTATCTGCAGACTTTCTCTGGTGTCACCATAGAGGCACCTCTCACTGTGGGGGAAAATCATATTATAATAAGACTGCTACACAATATGGATTAATGAGCTGAACACAAACAAGGTAGAATTTGAAGCAAGAAGGAATTGAGTGGTAGCAGGAAGAGTTAGAGGAAGGAAATTGGCTCAATTTCTGGTTCAGAAAGGAGAGACAAAATGTAGTCTAGTACTCACTCTATATACCTGATTCATACATATAACAGTATGTGACTTGAGGTTACCACTATGGCAATGATGTAGTGATAAGCAGAATATTCATGATCCTGAGTTGCTTCTGCATATTGTTTTGGATGATCTAGAAAAAAAGACATGAGATTTAACAAGCTTGACAATGAAGCCTTGCAAACTGATAGGAAAAATACAAGTGCCTAAGTAAACAATGGACAAACAATGAAAAGTTATGTATAAAAGCACAGAGAAGGAAAAATAATTTTCTCCTCTACCTTTTGTGTGTTCTTAGACTCTTAATTACAAAAGTTAGACTAACATGAAAAGAACCCCAGAAGTTTAATAACATGTATGTTTTTCATGTAAAATGTATAAGTAAGAGAAATAAGTTAATTTCTAGATCAGACCTGTAAGAGTTATCTTAGACTTTAGGCTTAAATAGTTTCCTTCCCCAAAATAAGAAGGAAGGGTGTAGTGAAAGCCTGGTAAGTCAAAGTTAGGTTTTGATTTTTTCTTTTTTCTTTTGGTACCAGGAATTGAACTCAGAACCTATCACTTGCCTTGCAGGTGCTGTACCATTGAGCTGTATCCCCAACCCCTGTTATTTGGATTTAAGTCATGCCTTTCCCATTATTGGTCTTTAGTGGCCTTGTCACCCTCTCTTTTACAGTAAGAAAGACATTTGTGCAAATGCAGATTTTCTTTATAGATGTAAATGTCTCTTAGAAAAGGTCAATTTTGAAGTTTCTTCTGTGTCTTCAGTTTCTTACTGTAACCAGTTTAAAGTAATCCTCATGCCAAAGAGGCAGATCTTGGGATGGTAGAGTGTATTCTTCTGCTGTCGAAATTTGAGGTAGCATGTTGTGAGCTCCATCATGAAAATATTTAACTGGGCAATAAATTATGAAAAACTACAAGCTAATTGGTAAAGAGGTATAAATAAAAACAATACATTATTATGTTTGCTCACCAAGTTGACAAAGATTTTAAAATAACAATACTTACTAGTTATCAGAAATATAATAAAGATGTTCATACATTTTTTGGTGGAAGTAGAAACTACAGATTTTCAGGAAATCAGTTTGGCAATCTGAACCAATTATTTTGTAAAATGGTGTTGTGGAAGCTGGTGCAAAGGTAGTATAATAATCTACCAAGACAGAAACAGAGTCAAAGTTAAGTTTAATAGAAATGCTGCATAGCAGCAGATGCGTATGACCATTAATCATACTGCATCAAATTGAATGGATTAAGAAATGCCTAGCATGTTAATGGAGCACAATTCTGGGTGTTTCTGATGATTGGCATGTAGGCCAGAAAACTGAGGGAGAAAAACCTACCCTGGTTGTGTGTGGCACCAACTAATAGGATTATAGCCTCAAAAAAGGAGAAAGAAGAAGAAAGTGTTCCTGTTTTAGAAAAGCACCAGTCTTTGCCATTGTCTTTGGACATTGGCCTCCAGTTTCTTTAGTCTTCTAATGCAGACTTACACAGGTGAGTCTGTAACGAACTTCCAGACTTTTGACCTTGGCCTGGTACTGCATCTTAGATCCCTCTTCTGCAGCTTCCATCTTTTTAGGCTGAGTTGCTACTGGATCATTGGCTCTTTAGTTGCAGATGCCCTCTGTGAATGATTCTGTATCTGATCCTGAAGGTGACCATTGTGGACTCTCCTGATTCTATAAGGCTCTGTAATAAATCCTTTATGTCACATATCCTGTAATGCCCTTTGTGCCGTGTGTTTGTTACTTTTCTCTCATTGCTGAGACAAAATACTCAACACCCAAAATTAAGGAAGGAAACATTTTTTTTCTGTAGCAGGAATTAAACTATAGGACCCTGTGCTTGCCAGACAGGCACTTAGGCCACTGAGCTATTTTCTGGGCCCATGAAAGGTTTATTTAGCTCCCAGTTTGTGGAGATTTCAGCCCATAATCAACTGACTCCAAAGCAGGGTGGCATGGAAGCAGGGCAACAGTTCAAGGCAGCAGAAGGCAGCAAGAGCAACAAGAGCAAAGGGGAACAAGCCTCTTTTCCTCCCTTATATTATAAGCAGGCTACCTGCCCTGGGGCAGGTGTAGCAACCACATCTTCTTCTTGCCTTTCTCTTGCACAGGTTCAGGATGTTTACAAAGTGAAGACCCTGACCCCCTGCTGAATTACTTAGTTAAACTTTTCAAGTTGACACAATAAATCAACTATTGCAACATCCTGGACTGTAAACAGCCACCCTAGGGCATGTCCTCTACACACCAGAATGTAGAACTGCTGAGTTGCCCACTTAAGCTTTTAAATTTCTCAAGTTGACACAATATATCAACCTTTACATGCCACCCTATTTTCCTCTAGAGAATACTAATGAATGCAATACAAGAAAGGTTTACACGCTTGATAGCAGATGTATTGTTGTTTTATTTTTTCTGTTTCCATATTTTTTTATTTGCACACAGTATTGGTTATACATGTGAATGGGCCTCACTTTGGTAGCTGTGTACATGCATGTAACACAGTTTAATAATTCTCCCATTATCCTTTGCTGCACTCTCCCTGCTAGTTTCACATTGTTTGGGGATGTCAATGTGTGTAATGTATTTTGATCATATTCCTACACCCTAATACCTATCCTTACACCTCTTCTGTTCCTCCTTCTTTCCTTCCTTTTGTATGATAATGGTCTCCCTTCTACTTTCTTGTCATTCTTTTTAGATTTCACATATTAGGAAGAATGATATTTGTCTTTCTGAATCTGGCTTATTTCACTTAACATGATAATCTTTAGAGCTATCCACTTTTTCTTCAAATGACAAAATTTTATTCTGTTTATGATTGAATTATTTCATTATGTACATACACACATTTTCTTTATCCATTTACCTGCTGATGGTCACGTAGGTTGGCTCCAGCATCTTGGCTATTTTATATTTTGCCACAATAAAAGTAAGCTTATAGTAGCTGACTTTAATTCCTTTGGTTATATACCAAGGAATGTATAACTGGATTGAATCATAGTTCTGTTATTAGTTTTCTGAGGAACTTTTATACTCAGTTCCATAGTAACTACTAATGTGCATTCCCGTCAGTAGTGTAAAAGGTTTCTTCCCTCATCCTCACATTCTTGCCAATTCTTGCCAGCATATATATATATATATATATATATATATATATATATATATATATTTGTATTCTTGATGATAACCATTCTGAATGGGATAAGATGGAAGTTCAATGTAGTTTTGTTTTGCATTTCTCTAATGGCTAAATATGTTGAACATTTTTTCATATACTTATTGGCCATTTGTACTTCTTTTGAAGATTATTCTTTTTCCCCTTTATTGATTCGGCCATTTGATTATTCTGGTGTTAAATTTTTTGAGTCCTTTATATATTGTAGATATTAACTTTCTGTTGAAAAAGTAACTGTCGAATATTTTCTCTCATTCTATAGGTCATTTCTTCATCCTGTTGAGTGCTTCTTTTGCTGTGCAGAAACCTTTTCATTTGATGTAGTTTCGTTAGCTATTGTTGCTGTTATTTCTGGTGCTATTTAAGTCCTATTCAAGGAGTCTTTGTGCCTATGGCTTCAATTATTTTTCCTATGTTTTCCTGTAGCAGTTTCAAAGTTTCAGTTTTACATATAGAACTTTGCTCTGTTTTGAATTGATTTTTTATATGGAGTGAAAGATAGTGATCTAGTTTCTACAAATTGGTATTCAGTTTACACAATCTATTTAGTAAAAAGACTTTTTTCTCTAATATATATTTTTGGTTCATTTATCCAGAAATAGATGTCTGTAATTGTACAGGTTCATTTCTTTGTCCTCTGCTCTGTTTCATTGGCTTACATTTCTATTTTTGTGCCAGAATGATACTGTTTTTGTTATTATGACTTTGTGGTATAATTTGAAAATGAGAATTTGCTCTTGTTGCTTAGGCTTGCTCTGGCTCTTCTGGGTCTTTTGTGTTTCCATATCAATTTTAGGATTTTTTTCTAGTTCTTAGAAGAATGTCGTGGTATTTTTATGAGGATTGCATTGAATCTGTAAATTGCTTTTAGTAGTATAGCCATTTTTTTATTTAAGAGAAAATAGATACAGAAAATAGAAACAAAAATCAAAAAAGACAGACCAACAACAACAGATCTGATTCGATAACATTGTAGGTTTACACACTGAGGTGGTTGAAGTTTGACAGTAGTTACAATATTGCATATCATTACCTTCCTAGGGGTTGGGTATATTGACAGATATAGAAATGTAAGATTTATCAATTCAGGTATATTAACTTTTCTTTTCCAATAGCTATTGTATTTAGCAATACGGTTTTTTTTAACTGTCTTATTTATACACATTTATAAATTTATGTCTTTTTCCTTTTCTCTTCCTTCCTTCCTTTCCCCTAAGAATACCTCTTGTTATTATTGAAATAACTACCCATAACATCAGGTCTAATATAACCAAGCGAAATAGTTCAGAGTGAAACCAATAAAGCATAAAAGAATGATCATACTTAAGAGAAACAAAAAACTAAAGAGATCAGCAAACAACAACAACATATCCGATACTGTAAAATTGTAGGTTTAGTAATTTAGATGGTTGGAATTTTACAGTGGTTGCAACATTGTATATTGTTACC
>RJWM01047421.1:0-11917 GCA_004363535.1 Dasyprocta punctata | reverse complement strand
CATGGAAGAGGCGGACTTCAAAAGAGTAGGCAGTTGTTTATGTTACTATTCTCATGCCATGAAATAATTTAGGTTCATTCTAAGGTATACAAAGAGAAGACTAGAACATATTTTAAATTCCATATAGCCAGAGCTGCATATCTGCTGAATAGGAATTAGAAAGATTTGTGTTAGACTTCAAATTATAGATATTCTTTACAGTTTTGGATATGTGTAAAGATAATAGTTTAAAAAAATGGTTCTCGCCAGACATGGTGGTTCAGGCTTATAAACCTAGCATTCTGGGAGGCTCAGGTAGATGGACCACAAATTCAAGCCTAGATTGGACAACTTAGTGACTCTGTGAGACCCTGTTTCAAAATAAAAAATAAGTGAGGGCCAGTGACACAGCTCGGTGTGAAGACCCTTGGATTTTTGCAATACCACAAAAGGGGGGAGAAAAGGACTGATAGTTGGAGAGATAATCTTTATATGTATTTAACATTGCATGATGGGGTGTAGGTACTTAATATCTACTGAATGACAGATAATATGATGCTAAAACATGGTGATGCAAACAAAAAGGTTTCCTTCAAAAGGCTACCGATCTTTCTTCTAACTTCAGATCACGATGACCTTGTCTACAATATTTTATTGAAGTTTCTTGGCCAGGGTAGGAGACTTACTGAAGCTGCCAAGCAAAACTGAAAAAACAGAGGAACGAGGAGGCCGATTAAGGGGTTTAGTGGACCACCCTCTCCAGGGTACTGGTCCCTGTGCCCAGGCTGCTGAGAAGGTCCTGATGCAAAGAATGGAGAGAAGGATATACTTGCCTTCAATTTCAGTCCAGTTGACAGCAATTTCTGCTATTGGAATTTTAAAGTACTGTGCTATGTACAGTAGTTCTACATCAAATGCCCTGAAACAGAAAATAGATTTGATATTTATTTTGAAAAAACAAATAAAGCATAATTAAATATCTACTTCAGCAGGTTTTAAAAAAGCTTACAAGGCAGATGTAAAGCTTACACCATAAAACTGAAGATCATATAACTGATTCAAAGAAGGTCAAATAATTGAACATTAAGTGTGATTCAAAAGTTTCAAGGCAAAAAAGATACTTAATATGTCATTGTACAACATTTAAAGAGAAATGCTGTACCCTCTTCCACAACTCAGAGGTAAAAACAGTCTTGTGCAGTCCAGGAGAAAATTTAACCTTGCAAATTTGCAAGACAAATTTTTTTTTATTCCAACCTTAAATAGTTCAAGGTACAAAACTGACAGCTCAAGATTCAGTCAACTTGCAGCCAATAGAGTAGAACTCTGTAGAACTCTAGACGAGAAGTCCTTGATTATTTAAGAGTTGCTTGATTATTTTCTCCTACCAGAGGATCAAAGCTTCTAAGAAAGTATCCCTGGGATCTTGTCTTTTCCTGTGCCCTTCCTTGTCTTGGGCAAAGAAGTAGTGGCAGCTATTAAAAAAGTGAAAAACTGGTTTACTCTGAAACACTACTCTGGGTGTGAGTAGACAACCATACATAAGAATTAGGTACACTGTCTTGATACTTAGAAACTGTTACAACCAGGTCTAGCCTGGATCCCCCATTCATCCTTTTTCCATACAAGACAGGTTCTTTCTGAAAGCTCTTCAGTCAGCCCTTTGCTGACTGAAATTTGTTTTCCCTACAGGTTTTGATCCAGAGCTTTTTCTGTAATCTATGTATAAAATTTCTCCAAACCATTTGCTGCCTTTCACAGGAAGAGATGAACCACTAACCCTTACGCACTCTCCATGTTCTTTGATTGTCTCTGAAGTCTCTGTCTAGCTTACCGTCCTTCAGTCATAAAGCCCTCCTCCCCTGCCTTTCTAGGTTGCACGGAGTGCAGGTGAAACTCTCAGGGCTTGCTTTTAAAACATGAGCACAGACAAGAAAAAACCTGAAACCCACTTGCACTTGATTTCTCAGATGCCAGACAACATGATTTGTAAATTTTGTTGTGGTCACAATACTATCACTATCCATTATGCAACCACTTTAAATTCCATTTGGATAATTTAATATAAAAAGTTTTGAAGAAGTGTTTTTCCTTATCCTAATAAAACTGAAGATGATAAAATCACCACAGAAGTGGGTTCTCTGTGACTATGAAAAGATTGTATGAAACTTCTCTTACCTAAAATTCTGATACTGATGAAAGAAAGTTTCGATATTGAGCCTGGTACTTAACCCTCAATTTTCTAAAATACTGAGCCAGGTGTGGTCATGCATGGTTGTAATCCCACCATTCTAGGAGTTTAAGATTTGAGATCAGAAGTTTGAGCCCAGCCTGAGCAACTAGTGAGATGTTGTCTCAAAAAATACAGGCTTGGGGATGTAGCTCAGTGCAAAGGCCCTGGGCTAATCCCTGCTGCCAACAAATGGGGAGGGGGATAGGCTAGTACTCAAAACTTCCTGGGTTCAATCCCTACTACTGCTTAAAAAAATGAACTAGAGGACTGAATTAGTAGTAATGATAGTCATTAAACTGAATGTGATAGTAAATATTTTCCTAATGGGTGTCAGTATATAATCAAGTGACTTATCAAAGGCATAAATCCAAGAAAAGCAGATGTGATGGCACATGCTTGCAATTCCAGCACTCGGAAGGCTGACACAGGAGGATAGCTACAAGTTCAAGGCCAGCCTGAGCTACATAGTGAGTTCAGGGGCAGCCTGAACCATACAGCGAGACCCTGTCTCAAAAAAACAAAAACAAAAACAAACAAGCAAACAAAAAAAGAATGATGAATAAAGAACAGGGGAAGTAGACATTGATTAGTTGGAATCATTTTATATTAACAAAGAAACACGAACTAGCCTAGATTGAAAGTTTTTCTTATACCTTTCTCTTTTTAAACAATTGAGAATATATGAAGATATTACAAAAAATTGCGGCACATATCATCATATTAGAAACGCCCAATCTATTATCAAAACATTTAACTAAAATATTGCGTACTTCTGGACAAAGTCCATGCTACTAGAAACAGTATAAAGGTTACTCTTCAACTAAGATACCTTCAATTGTTTTTGCAAACATGGGGTGGGCAGAGTTACCTTTTTGTACTCAGTTTCTAGTATAGCTATTGTCTCACAGATACAGTCCTGAAGAACAGGCATTTGAGACCCTGTTAATCACAACAGATACATGTATATCCCACTCCTGATTCCTTCCTCAAATTCTGCTGAAATGAAAACAACAAGACAGGAGAAATACACAAGAACAAAGATGGGAGGTGATGACAGTAAAAAAAGGAAGTCTGGCCAGGTGCGGGGGCACACGTCTGTAATCCCAGGACCAAGGAGGCTGAGGCAGGAGGATCACTGAGAGTTTGAGGCTAGCCTGGGCTACACTGTGCATTCAAAGCCAACCTGAACTACATAGGGATCCTGTCAGAAAGACAGACAGACTAGACAGAGACAGGAAGAGGGAAAAAAAGGAAAGAGACAGCTGTAAAATAGCTGGACAACTGGGTGGTGTCTGGAAGAAGTGGTCAGCAGCAATGGAGAAGCCTAGAAGCAGGCCAATGGGTGCGAAGGCTCAGGGGCTGGGAGCTCAAGTGAGGTCTGGAGGACACAGGAGGACACAGGAGGGGCCTCCCTGGACATCCGTGTCTAGACTCTCCTTCCCCACGCTGCCTTCCATGAACGCTGACAGCCAGACTCATAGCTTCCAGGCAGGAGACAGATTCCACTCTTGAGATGACAGCCCAGAGGATAACGCCAGGTGACTTGCGTGGTTTGCTGGCTTAACCTGAGGTAAAACCTACCAGTGAGTCAGAAGCTCTGCCTGTGCACAAAGCTCTGGTTTCTATACTTTTTGTCATGCAAGCAAAAAAATCTTCCTTCCTTTCTCTTTCTCTTTTCTTTTCTCCCCTCCCCTCCCCTTCCTTTCATTTATTTCTTTTTTTGTAGTGCTACAGACTGAACCCAGGTGCTACGGACTGAACCCAGGTGCTAGACGGGTGCTCCACCACTGAGCTTTATCTCAGCCCTAGTCTTTCCTGATTTAAAGCACAGTAACACAACTTTAAATAAAAATCACTGACAAACTATTACTGTGGTGAAGGATATACTACTAAGCATATGATAGATGCATAGCTTGTGATTCGCTTTCGCAGGCACAAAGTAAACATAACTGGACCCTGAAGAAAAATGGAAGTTTAAAATTCTATACTTTTTTTTTTCCTTTCTGGTACCTGGGATTGAACTCATGACCTTGCACTTGCCAAGCAGGTGCTTGTGCTGCTGAAGTAAACTGCTGGTGCAAACATGAGGTTTTTTTGGCATTGGGGATTGAACTCAAACCTCAAGCCTTCCAGGCAGACACTTAAGCCACTGAGCCAAACTCCCAGCCCTAGTTTTTTGAGGCAGGGTCACACTATGTAGCTCAGGCCGGCCTTGTACTCACATTGTAGCCCAAAAGGGCCTGGAATTCACAACGCTCCTCCTACTTCAGCCTCCCGAGTGCTGGGATTAAAAGTGTGTGCCACCACACCTGGCTAACATCAGGTTTTTTTTTGTCTGGTTTTTTTTGGGTACTGGGAATTGAACTCATGACCTTGCGCTTGCCAAGCAGGTGCTTACGCTGCTGAACTATATCCCCGGCCCAGCTTAAAATTTTAAGTGAGGTCATTACTATCTCAATCAAGTCCTAAGTAAACAAAAAACCATGCTGGATGTGGTGATGCACACCTATGACCCTAGCTACTTGAAAGGCTAAGGTAGGAAGACTGTAAATTCAAGGGCGGTCGAGGTACCTTCCTGAGACCCTAGGTCAAAACAAAAGTTTAAAAGGGGGTGAGATATAACTCAGTGGCACAGCAGTCACAAAGTCCTAGGTTTAATGTTTATTATTGCAAAACAACAACAGAAACAAAACCAAAGCTTTTTAAGTTCACACAAACTTATGTACACAGACACACACACGCAGAGACAGACAGACAGACAAGACAGACAGGTGCACACACACACACACACACACACACACACACTGCTGTCCAGTACACTGAAATGTGGCAAGTCTGAAATGAGATGCACTGGAAGTTCAAAGACGCGGTAAAACTAGTTCATGTTTCTTCACAATGAAATGACAATATTTTAGATATATTGTTTTAAAGTACATTACTAAAATAAATTTCATTGCTTTTTATTTTTTTAATGAGGTTTTGAAAAAACTTCAAATTACGTACAGATAGCCTGAATCTGTGCCTCACAGATTTCTACTGTACAAAGCTGCCCTAGCACAGTCCTGACAGGGAAACATCATGCCTTTTAGATAATAAACCTGAACCTTTCATGTTTCAAGCAAAATAAAAGACTCCTGGCTAGGTGTGGTGGTGTATACCTGTAATCCTAGCACTCTGGGAGGCTGAGGCAGGAAGACTCAAATTTGAGACTAGCTGGACAACTTAGTGAACATTTGTTTCGAAATAAAAAGAAAACAATTAGGAATGAAGCTCAGCACAAAGGTACTGGGTTCAATTCCAGTACTGGGGAAAAAACAAAACACAAGAAAAAATACCTGAAAATTAGAAATAACATTCTCCATTTCTAAATCCTTCCCTTCAAACTACAAAGAACAGAGTCCCTAGGACCTCCCGCTGTACCTAACAGGTGACTGACAAATACCTAACACAGACTTGTAGACCTGATGCTTATTTCTTTACCCCACTGTTCATAAACAAAGTTAAAGAAAAAATTTTTATTGCACATAATTAACAGGTACGACCATATATATTTAAGGTATAAAATGTCATGTTTTGAAACATGTATGTTGTGAAATGATTACTACAATCAAGCTAATTAACATACCTACCACTGTACATATTTACGGCAATTCTTAATTCCCTCTGCTTAGAAACATTTTAAATGGCAGAAGGCAAAAATACTCTTCAACAGAAAGAAAAATGAGCTCAGCATCTCAGTTCCAAAACAGATTAAAACAAGCAAACACCATTCTAAATAATTTCTTGGTATACCTATATATTAATACATTTTGAAAATAAAAAACTGGCAGTGCTATATGTACTGCTGTTTCACTCCATGAAGTGGAGTGGACATCTTTCACCTAAATAAATCCCTATCTCATAATGACATAATTAACAGCTCTTGTTTTCATTATTCTGTTATGACTTGTCTCGAAATGTAACCCCGTGTCTGCAAAATAATTTTAATCTGAAACTAGTTTCTTTAAAAGAGTTACATGACATGTTTCTAGGGAGACAACCCAGATCTTTATAAACAGATGCTTGAAAGAGGTAGAGACTCAAAAATGGACATATACTGGGATAATTAGGCAGATATCAAACAGGAAGAGGATTCACACAGAACTCATGACTAACACTAAGTACTGATTACTTCAACAATATTTACTGGGCACCTGTCATGTGCCAGGCACTCTGTCTAATAGTGCAGGGGTCCCCTAACCACTGGGAACTCACTGCACAGCAGGTTAGCGATGTGTGAGCCAGTGAAGCTGCACCTGTGTTTACAGCAATTCCCCATTGCTTGCAGTACCACCTGAGCTCTGCCTTGTCAGATTAGCAGAGGCATTAGAGTCTCATAAGGGCACAAACCCTACATATAAACTGGACATACAAGAAATCTAGGTACCAAGTTCCTTATGAGAATCATTAATGCCTGACGATCTGAAGTGGAGTGGAGGTGGTGATGTCAGTACTGGAGAGAGGCTGCAAATACAGATTAACAGCAGAGAGGCTAATTGCACAGAGACTATCATAAATCAGTTGCTTGCAGACTCATTAAAACCGTACAAGTGAATGGCAAGGGACAATTAAGCGCCATCTGGAGGCAGACTTTGGCGTGGCCAGCGGGTTGATGTACTTCAATTGCACAGCTACAGCTGCAGCTGGTGGCAGGCTGAGAGAAACCGACACTTACTTTAGTCCATACATCTCTGCTGATTATTTATTTATCACTGCAATACTTAACTCTTTCCTTCACTGCACACTTGTCTCATTTGCAGTTTTGATAAGCCCACAAGCTAACCCTAGGCTAAAATGAGTAAAAAGCAAACATCACTGGAGAGCTTCTATGAAAAGGGGGGAGACTCAATGATGACACAGCAGACTTTAAGACTGCCAGCAAAAAAAAAGGGCTGCATTTAACAAAACATACCAACAGTTGTACACAAATTATGGTTCTACTGTGATTCACATTCTCCAAGCCTGTTTTATAAATGTGGTGACCAGTTATCCAACAAAGGCACAAAATCTTCAAAACTGCTTTGCCATGTGGAGACTGAGCAGGTGCATTAAAAGATAGGCCTTTGGAATTCTTCAAAAGAAAAATCGTGAACGTGAACAACAGAACCAATTACTGAAGGCCACCACTTCTTCAAAAGTGTCTGCACTGACAGCCTCATTTTTAGTGACCAACTGCATTGCCAAACTTAAGAAGTCCTCTAACACTGGTGGAGAACTGATCCTGCCTGCTGCTAGGCACATGTGTTATGAACTCTTGGGAGAGGCTGCAGTTCACAATGTGGCCCATGTTCCTCTTCTGGCTGCTACCGTAAGAAGACAAACTGATGAATTAGGAGAAGATACTGAGGCACAATGATTAGAGAGGATCAATGAGTCACTGTGGTATGGAATCCAGGTTGACAAGTCTACAATGTTAATAAGGCAACAATGCTGAGGTCTGCGCCATGTATTTTTTAGGAGGATGTGCACAAGAATACTTTATGTGCACTTTTGTTGCCAACCAACAGCACAGCTGCAGAACTATTCAAGTCTTTGAATATTTACATATCAGAAAAACTGAACTGGGCATTTTGTGTCAGTTAATGCATGGACAGAGGGGCTGCCACGACTGAATGGCTTTCTGGTTGTAATGCTGGGTCAAAGAGGTCACTTCTGAATGTTTCAATGCAGTGTCATCTACAAAGTGCCATGACAAATGTCACCTGAACTTAACAATGTTTCGCAGTATGTGGCTGAAATTATCAACCACATTAAAGTACACAGCCTTACTTCACATTTGTCTGCTAGTTTTGTGAGAACACACAGAGCACATATCTCTCTCATACACAGAAGTAAGAGGTTTTTCCAAAAGTAGATAACTGGTCAGAGTTTTTGAGTTTTGAGAGCTGCTTAAGAGACTTCTTTAAAAACAAAAAACAGAAACAGTCGCTCCTCACAGCATATTTCAGTAACAAAGAATAGCTTGCAAAATTTGCTTACTCCTGTGACATATTCAACCTGCTTGACATATTCAACCTGTCACTTTAGGGGAAAACAACAACTGTCTGAGTTAGTAAAACGGGTTGCATTCAAAGCCAGACTACATTATGGGGCTGACAAATGAACAGGAGGATTTTTTGACACGTTTCAAACAGTAGCAAATATTTTTATTTATTTTTTATCCCTCCCCCCGTAAATATTTTTAAAAGACACTGAGCTAGGGTATTCGTTCTCCCAGTGCATGATCACCTATCTTAGATTTCAAAAGAATATAAACACTACTTCCCTGCCACAAAAGGCTCCTGAATTGGGATGGAATGGATCCACAACCCACCTGTGAACTAGCCAGGTGAACTGACTTTGTTCATGCTAGAAGAGGATCAACTGCTAAGAATACAAATGATGGTGGCCTTAAAATTATTTGAGACAAATTCAAACCTCCAAACATTGTGGATTAAAGTGAAAGCAAAATATCCTGAGATTGCCACAAAAACACAGAAAAATATGTCTTCCACAAAACTGGTCCCTGGTGCTAAAACAGTGGGGAACTGCTGGGATATAGTAGTAAGAAAATCAGATAAGATTCTTGCTCTTGTAAAAATCATGCTTCAATAGAGAGGAAAAAACATGAATGCCCAAATCATAAGAACCACAGGTGTGACAGATGAAACAAAGCACACTGCCTCCAACAGCATGTAATTGGTACACCTGAGCTAATCTGAATGAGGCAAAGGGCCCCAAGGAAGACCTAAAGAAGCTGCTGAAAAGAGGAGCATGCATGGGGACAGGAGTGAGGTCAGACTACATAGTGCCTCTAAAGGCTGTGGGAAGCCACTAAAGGATTTTAAGCAGACGAGGTGCATATGACCAATTTTAAGTTTTGAAAAGGTCCCGTGGGCTGCAGCCTGATGGCCTGGACCTACTGAGTATGATGTCCTGGATGACGGTGGTGGAGATGGAGACAAATGAAGAGAGCAACAGACTCTGGTCAGGGAATGGATGTATGGAGGGCCTGTGGGAATGTTGGGGCTGACGACCATGTTGCTAGCTTCCGTATGACACTTCTATTCACTAAATACACGTTGAGAGCTGAGGCGAAGTCTAGGGTAGACAGATGTGGAGGGGACAGCGCACTTCAAGAGGCGGCTGAGAAATATCAAATGCCTTTAATGGGCTAGGTATGACAAGTATTCAACAGGACCTAAAGGAGATGGAATTAAATCCTTATTGAAACGAAATATGAGAAAATAACAGTGAATAAAGACCACTTTTTTCAGAAAAGGTTGGTTGTTGAAAGAGACAGACAGGGCTGGATCTAGAAGGACATGGGCAGGGTCAATGGCGAGGGCTGGGGAAAGATGTACCAGAGAGGAAAAGGGTGAATACACCAGAGAGAAAAGAAATGAACAGGATTAAATTTTTCAGAAGGTGGAAGATTATGAAGAGGCCGGAGAACTGCTCTTAGGAGAGAGATCTTAAGTCTAGTAAAAGGAGGGAAAGGGACTTTATTCTGCTTAAAAGTATTTATTCAAAGGGTAAAAACAGGAAGCTTGAAGAAGCAGAATGTTTTCAGGCCTCTCAGTTGCTATTGTATACAATTAAGGCGAATATATAACTTTCAACCATATGTTGGGCTTGAGTATTTTCAAAATAAGATTCAACCTAGGAGAGCATAAAGTTTACAAACATAGCATGAATTTTGTTCCAATCTGGAAGTTCGTTATGAAAATCGAACTCTGGTTCTTATTATCTGAAATAACTGCTGGGCAACAAGACATGCGAGATACATCCACTTAGAAACCTACCATCTTTCAACGTGCAGAGATGAAAACGTCCGTGAAGCTGCTTTTCGGGTTAATAATTTGAACCCACACTGTGTATCCCTGATTCCTTTCACACAAAGGAACCACACCAGAAAGTGGAACCCGTACATGAGGAGAGTACGGAAGTAAGAGCGCTGAAAATAAAGACAAAATATAAATGAATTTTCCACCTATCTGTAAGAGACACTCACACACCTGGCTGTAACAGTTCATCTTAGTATTTCACCGACTGAATACTTGTTACACATAGTACAGACACCACTGTACCAACAGCTTCCCAGGCAGTGCACTAGAGGAATGGTGAGCATGCCTCCTGCCACAGCACTGCAGAGGCACTGGAGAAGTTTCTGATCTCCCAGATGCTGAGTCAGACAAGACTAAACACAGAGCCTGTGGGAAGCTAGGGCTTCAGCCTACCCAGCAAATTAGGTGTGTGGCTGTTACGATGATCAAGGAAAACACCTCATTCACCTACAGATTTTATGCCTCTTTGATTGACATATAATTCAGTTTCAAAAAAGTGACGGTAGGGCCTGGTGGTGCATGCTTGTATTCTTAGAACTCTGGCAGGCTGAAGCAGGAGAAATGTAAGCTCAAGCCCAGCCTGGAGAACATATCAAGACACTGTCTCACCCATAAAAAGAAAAAGAAAAAGAAAAAGAAAGAAATTAAAGATGGGCTGTGGAATTAGCTCAGTATGAAGGTTGTGGGTTTAATCCCTAGTACCACAAATATACATACATATATAAGATAAAAAATAAAAAAGGTGACATTTCCAGAATGTATTTGCAAGACATAACACTAAGATCTGAACCTGCAATTCAATACTTAGCTAATGAGAATACTGACAGAAGATACATAGTAAAGTAGCACCAAAACTATAGGCTAGAAAGGATTTGAAAAAATAAAACCCGGTTTCTCTACTTAGGCACCCCAGCAATCTAATTAAACATAATGTAAAGACTGACTACTTGAATAATTTGGATATCAAACTTTAGTTTTTAATACAATCTGAAAATTCAATATTCTTATTAGTGATTGCTATTGGTAGTAGCAGAAATAAAACTCCACTATTCATCATAAACTTTAAAAATGTAAGACTGGATTAATATTATTGTATTCAAGACTTTCACATTTAAGGTAATGGGCTCTATAGTTAAGGTAATGGGCTCACAGAATGATGAATTTCTTATATTCATAAGTAACATAATAAAGAGTCTATGGAAAACACTTAATATCTCATAGTATAAAATGAGGGTCTGTTTCTCCTTTTGCTTTTCATAATTATAATCTTCACTATTACTCTTCATTCACAAGGCTTTTTCTATCATCATCCAACAAAATGATAATAGAGGAGAAAAAGCACCACATTGATCAAACCTGTTTAAATCCTGGCTCCATTAGTGATGAGCATGGTGAACTTAAGCAAGTAACTTTAATTCTGTTTCCTTATTCATAAAGCAGGAAGATGTCTACTTCACAAAGTCAGTGTAAGGATAAAACAACATTATGTTGCCGGGTGTGGTGGCACACATTTGTAATCCCAGCACTCAGGAGCCTGAGGCAGGAGGACTCTTGTGAGTTCAAGGCCAGTCTGGGCTACCAAGTGTGTTGAAGACCAGCCTGAACTGCATAGTGAGACCCTGTCTCAAAAAAAAAAACTACACACACACACACACACAAAAACATTATGCTATTTAGCCAGAGTTTGGCACAGAAGGTAACAGGAACTCAATAACGGTTTTATAAAGGAAGAAAGCTTCAGGGCTTACTTTAGTCTCCTGGCCACAATTTCACTTACTTAATAGGACAGTAAGGGAAGGGAGAATAAACACGTATCTATGAGATATATAAAGTAACTTTA
>RJWM01047420.1:0-11917 GCA_004363535.1 Dasyprocta punctata | reverse complement strand
ATAATTAATATGGACAATAATATAAAGAGGGCAATATATAAGGTCCATCTTCCTCCTCTTTAATGTTATGTCCCACTTTAATTCTTCTCTACTAGTCAACTCTAAACACCAGTGAGATCAAAGTCAAATATCCATTATAAAGAAGAACAAAAAACAAAAAGAGAATGCTAAATTGAGAAAGTCAATATTTAGCTATCAACAAAGTATTGTTTGTTGGAGTGGGAATAATTCTTCCAATTTGAATTCCTAAAGAGATATATCTGATAGATTTTTAAAAAATCATAGAAGTTCTTTGAATGTTGGAGTTATGTTTATTTTTGCACTTCATACATAACTTTTTCATTATCAAGGTACAAGAATAAGCTTCCTTTTTTTGTTTTTTTTTTCTTTTTTTCTCTTTTGGTTGTGTTCTCACATAGTTTTGTTCCTATTTCACTGCTTTTGAATCACTTGGAAAGAAGTGTTAAAAAGCTCAGAGACTAGATGAAGTTTAATTTTTCTTATGTGCAAATCAAAAATTTGTGTGTATGTGTGATTTATAACCTACATTGTTTGAAAATGAGAGTTTCCTTTCATTCTTCATCACAAAAAAAGATGAATACTTTTACTGAAATCCCCAAAAAGAAAATTTTCTAAATTTTAAAAATTGAAATACAAATATCTTTTACTTTCTAAATTTTAAGTACTAATTACAGGAGCAAGTTCCTTACTGCCCAAAGGGTATTGCTAAATTGAATAAAAGGAAACTTCTATGCAACTATTAATTAATCTTACACCATTATGTAAATGACAAGTTATAATGTATCTTTAAATTTTAGGATCTTTTTAAAAAAACAGATGAGCTGTTTCTTCAGCTTCCTGATGTTTAGACTAGAAGTGGCCAGTCACAAGTGTGGTGCCAAGAAAGGTTTCACACTTCCTGGGTCTTTTGGTGACCAGGTCTGGTTTAATCTATATGTGCATATTTCCTGGATTTTGTTCTATCTTATTTATAAATTAGAGTAAATCTGTGTCATTAAGGGAGTGAAGACTATTATCCCTCTCAATTTGGTCAAGTTGTGAATAAACACATTTTTCCATTGTACAGCCTTCTCTCGTACTCTTGATGGTGAGCAACTAAACAGATTCAAATAAGTGGGACCCGGATTTAGGGCTCTGCTCCAATCCCGTAGTAACAATTATTCATCTACTGGCAAGCTATTTCCAGTTTCACAAATGTTAATGAATTTTTACAGCAGTCATGTCCATTTTGGAATTGTGAGTTTCAATGTCTCTGACTACTAAAGTGGAAATGTCATATGAAGTAAAATTCAGCACGTCCCTAAATTTAAAAATAATATCGCATGTGTATCAGTTCTTCCTAAAAAATTTGACTGAATCCAAAAATCACGGTTTATATCCTTAAATGTTTACTGCTACTGCAGTTACTATTACTTAAGAAATGGGAAAAAATTCTATGTTATAACTTGTTTCACAATACTTAAGTATAATTTTAAAAAATGCTTTGCTTATGCATACTCTAATTTACATAAATATATCATTCACTTTAATGAGGTATGAATTTATTATTTGCACTGAAATTAAATTTAGTGAGGATTCCATAAGTATCTATCTAAACCTAAAACCAACATCTTTTATGTTAATGGTTTATTTATGTAAAGTATTCCTTCTTAAAATGGCACTCTAAAATGACTACATAATTTATCTGCAATAAAGTTTCACTGAGTTCATCAATAAATAGTCTACATTAACAAAAACTGATAATTCATGAATCCACTTTTACTAAAATACACTGGATTTATTTTTAACACAAAATTATCACATCTTAGTCATAGCTATGCCAGGATTGTTTACAAATGCTTTGAATTTAACCTGATCTGCCTTAATGAAATAAAAAATAAACTTATAAGGTACTGATTCCAAGTCAAGTTATCCAACATACTGAGTACAGTATTTCTTTGTTCTCATAAATCAGAAGTTGAGAGAGGTTTGTCTTGACTTGTCAGCACTGGTTACTCATTACAGTGAAATTGGTTATTTTCACCTTTTATGAGTGAGCCTTTTTCTAATGGCAGGATCCTTTGTATTCATATCTTTGTTTCTCTTATGCTGTAAGTATGTATACTGTTTCTTGTGCTGATGTTCTTTAATATTCCATAGAGAACTGTGTCAGTCTGAAAATTTCATGTGCAAGAGTACCTTCTGAGTTGTTTTCTAGGCTATAATTGATGAAACAAATGAATAATTGGAAGAATTTTATAGCCCATGGGAAACTATGTGATTTAATTAGAGTCCTAAAAATCATTTTAGTTCATGATTGTATATTTTTTCTAGAGTATTCTGCTTACATACATGTGTCATTTATTGTAGTACTTCTTAGCTATGAGGGATTTAAAATACACTAATTTCTAATTGACAAAATGTAAGTATGAGATACACATTAGATTTTAATATTTTGTATGAGAAATTGCAACAAATCCCATATAACCACATAAAATGATGTTTTATAGATTATTTGTTGAAGAATAATATTTTAGAAATAGGCTAAATAAAGTATGTTAGTATAACTATGTCCACTTGTTTTCACTTTTAAAACTGTGACTCCTAAAAATTTTTACATGTCTGAATTGTTCCATTAAATTTTATTCAACTGGGCTGTGGCAAAGAGTTTGACTTTTCCTGAAAACAGCCTCTCCTCGGGGAAGAGAAAAATTTTGCTATTATATTTGCATTAAATCTCCATAATTCTTAACTGTGTTTGAATGGAACGTAATCATCATAAAAGGGTTATGGAAGGACTAACATCATCATTTATCTTGCTAGTTTTAACTTTAAAGAGGAGTTTACTTTTTTGATCCATGAGCTTATAAGTGCTAAGCCTTAATCTAGAATAAAGCACAATGGAATTAAAGTTATAAAAGTAATGTGCATATAATATTGAATTGTATTCCCCAAAGAGAATATCTTGTTTATAATTTTTGCAAAGTAAAACACTGATCAACAGAAAAGCTGAAACCTTTGCTTGCTGAGTAAGCGTCTTAGTTACTTTTCTCTTGTTGCTGAGACAGAATACCTGATACCCAAAATTAGGGAAGGAACGTTTTATTTCTCACAGTTCTCGATGGTTTCAGTTGGCTCCAAGGCAGCATGGCATGGCAGGGCAGCCATTCATGGCACCTGCCAAACAGCAACGCAACCCAGCAAAAGAGAGCAAGACATACCTTCCTCGCACCCTTACACTGTATGACAGTTCCACTCCTGGACAGGTGCAGCACTCACACCACCAATCCCAGCGCTAGACAACAACCAATCACAAATGCCAAACTCAGTGCTGTTCAAGATTACGTGAGGCTTTGGAGGCGGGGTGACACAGGACCTTACCCACAACAGTAAGTAACAATTGAAAGATAATTGTGAGGAGAATCCTTGAGCATCTTATGAACACCTAGTCACCTCTTTGAACTCTCTAAAAAGCAATGTGTTTGGTATAATAAAATCATTTTGAGACTAAAATACCAATGATAGCATCAGAGGAGAAACAAGTGAAAAGAAAATTTACCAAATCAATATTTTTCATAAGAGCAAGAAAATAAAAGCTGGAAGCATGTGCCCTTAGATACCTCTATCATTTATTCTATTTTTATCTATGTAATGAAAAGTCTATTGTTTTAGTTTATCAAAATCATTTTAACTTGCCATGTATTATTTCCCTTACAAATTACTACAAATGTAACAAATTACTACATATTTAATGACCGAAACAACACAGGTTTATTATTTTGCAGTTCTGGGAATCAGAAGTCATAAAACATTTTTCCAGCATTAAAATGAAAGTACTAACAAGGCTGAATTAGTTAGGTGTTTTCTAGGGAAGTAGACATTTCTTAATGTTCCAGATCCTAAAAGCTGTCCACATTCTTATTACTATCCTTCCTTCTCTTGACTCGCTCTTATAAGAAAATTTGCCTAATCTCTGTTTAAAATAAAGTAATACATAGGGTCAACAAAAGAACGTAAAATAATCTTTCCGTATATTGGTCATTAATTTAATCACAGCAAAGTTTCTTTTGCTGTGTCAGTAATGATATTCATAGATATTGTTCTACCTACCACTCTGCCTTGTTAAGAGACCATCATTGAACATTCTAGTGATGCTGATTATAAACTGACAATATATCATCATCATCAATTCATAAAGGAACATTGTGTTATATAAATTAGTCAATTATGACAAGATTTTTGTAAATATACAATTATTTTATGTATGTGGAAAACTCAATGTCAATGAGCAGTGCAATAAAAATGTAGGAGAAATTTAAATTTGATTAACTTGTGTAAAAGCACTTTACACCTCTAACTGTTGCTTCCTTTATTCATGTATGATGTTTCATTTTAATGCTTACTGTGCACACACACATAATCTTTTTATATAAAACTGTGAATGCTTTAGACAGGACCTCTACTTTCCTCTTCTTCTTACTCAGTGATTCTGTTTATCCATCTAAAAATAAATAACATATAAAAATGTTAAAAATATATTCATGTTTTATCATTGCCACAAAGAAGGTGGAATCAACTCAAAACCAGAATTTGGTAGAGACATCAAGAGTGGTAATACCACAGTTTTTCAGTAGTGCATGGAGATGCTAATTTCTCACAAATTGAAGTTTCCTACAGTCAGCAGATCAGGACATGAAACTGTTATGAAAAGGAGTAGAAAAGCAAGAGGCTGTTTTGGATCTAAAATGTCCTCTAAAAGTTTTGTATGTTCAGAAGTGGAGCTTAGTTTTGGGTGGAGCTTGGGGTCATGACCTGGAAGCCTGTATTCCTGTCCTTGACTCTTCCTCTTTCTCTGCTTTCTGGCTGCAATGGTATGAGCAGCTATAATCTGCCATGCCCTTTCTGACTTACAGTCAGATGATGTTGGGATGAATCCATAGGAAGCTGTGAGTCAAGTAAAACTTTACTGATTTAAAAACTGGCATAATTAAGTATTTTGTCTCAGTGATGAAAACTCTGGAAATAGAAAAATTGGTACCCAAGAAAGAGATCATTGCCATGAGTGTATGTGACAAAGTGGTTCAGAAACCTTTGGAACTGGTTTTCTTGAGGAATTAAAAAAAAATGTTTGGAAATGCTAGCCAGAAAAGCTTAACATAAGCAAAGCTTGATGGATGATTCAAAATAGCAGATAATTCATAGAAATGTGGACAAGGAAGACCTCAAGAACAAAGACTCCATTGGCATTTAGACCAAAGGCCACAAAAAATAAAATCACATACAATAAATAGCTCAATACTGTTTTATAAAAATAATTTTTAAATTTAAGTTACTTAAGTATAAGGGCCCAGTAGTATGCTGATAATTTGACTAAAGGCCAAAAGACATTAATGTAAGACTAGATGGTTAAATCTAGATAAATTTAAATAAATCAGAAAATAACATTTGAAGATACAAGGAGAAAAATAAAGGAATGAAGATTTATCAGTAAGGAGAGAAAAGGACATAGGTAAAGAACTATGCAAGTAAAAGGTAAATAGACTAATAAGAGTTATAATAAGAAAACCAGGAGAGTGTCTTGGTAACTAAGCAAAACAAAATAGTATTTTCCAATGATGGAACTAGTTGAGAACATCAAATATAAGTCAAATAAAATGGAATGTAAGGAGGAAATATGCCTACTGAGTATATTGTCACAGAACTTCTTGTAGATCTTCTGATCATTCCTCAGAATTGTCTGAGTTTGACACGCATGGATACTGATCTTGCTGCCCTTCTGTTATCCTTTGACTGAAATCCTTTACACTTGTTACCTGCCTTGACACTGGATTCACAATTTATTTTGAAATTATTTGTCATAGGAGAAGGCCACCAGGTGGGTCAGTGAAGACTTGCAAGTACTTCAGATGGGAATATGTTAATTGTTTCACAATGATTTTTAAATATAAAGCGGGATATAATGGAAATAATCAGGCAGAAGAGAATGTAGACATATGAGCCTACCAACAGTAAATTTATCTGGGCTGGGAATATGGCTCAGTGGCATAGGGCCTGACTGGCAAGCACAAGGTCCTGAGTTTGATTCCTGATACTAAATAAATAAATAAACAAACAAACTGATCTGAAAATGAACGAGTGTATGAGATTATAGTTTCTCATTCCATTCAGCCAGAAAGTAGAGAAAGAAGAAAAGAGCCAAGTTTCATATGCTCAGAGGTGGAGCTTGGTTGTAGCTGGGGCTTGGGTGAAAGTGGTGGATCAATGGAGTCATGACCTGCAAGAATATCTAGGGAAAAAGTGGACTAATATAATTGAAAATAACTAAAATGAGAATTTTTCCATTTGCTAAATATTATATATGTGAGTAGTAAAATCATTAAACATTCTGTGAGATTTCCATACTTTGTATAAAATCAGTAAATAATTTGGTCAATGAATTTTAAAATCACTGCAAATGTATCTCAGTTTCTTAGTTTGCCTAGCATGCACAAGGCTCTGGGATGGAGCCCCAGGACTTAAAAAAAGAAGCCTACAAAAATAAAACAAAATTGGCAAAAAACAGTCATCCTGTTTTTGCCTCATGGACAATTCAAACAAATATGTCTACTTATCACTCATTATGATGCTGAAATCAAGGCATATTTGATCTTTGTCTAAATTAATATTTGCTGAGTTTATTTTAATTTGCTCACACATTAAAATTATTTGATCCAAAATTTTATTTGGTTAATTCTAAATGGAATGGGTAAAGAAAATGTGGTGTTCTGATGAGATGGAGTACAGTTCTACCCTTTCATAAAGGGGGATAAATGTGAGTCAAAAGACAACGGGTGCAACCTGAGACCTTAATGTTAAATGATATTAATCTGACACACAGCTTTAACTATCACATGTTTTCTCTTAAATGAGAAACCTAAAGTATAAATAAAGTACAACAATAGAAAATAGAGAAATAGATCTTTTGCAATTAGAGAGTGGACCAAGAGATGGAGGGAATGGAGAGAGGGGAATGGGAAGAAAAAATAATTTAGTCAGAGGTGTTATGTACATGTATGAACTCTCCTCAAGGACTGTAGTCATCGTGTATTACAAACATATATTAGTAGAAAATTGAATAATATCTGCTTTATGCAATCATGAGATCCTTTAACATTTTCCACAAATTGATTATTCATTAGTTGCTATAAAAGGAGGAGCACTATTCTGTATTTTCATTTTTTACAAAATTCATAGCAAGGCAGGAAAGAGGCAGATGGTACAGAGTCAGGAGAATGTATATAGTTGCAGTTAGTTGCATTTTTGACCTTTTGTTTCTTCTCCAAAGTGATGCAAAGATAGTATAAACTTCTCAGAAGACGATTTTAAAACAAGCAACTCTTGTATTTACTTAAAATCTCAGTGTCAGATGTGTAATCTCCTGTACTGAACATCAGAAAAACCAGATATGCTGTAAGATAACATTTCTCATAGTGCATTACATCACCAGCATTGAAATAAAAGTCAAAGTATTTTTTTCTTAGTCAAGGAAGACACACAGGCACCCAGAGTATTGATTATACTAATCTAGGATGGGGAAGATATCTATTGTTCTGTTTACATAATAAGGCATATATGAGGATCAAATAAGATTTTCTGTGTAGAAGTCTATTGTAAAGTGAGAAACACGAAACTAAGTTTTTTGCTTAGAATGATCAATATTACCAAGTCAACCTTATACATGTTTTCCAAAAAAATCAGTATCCCAAACACTAGCATTTCTCATGTTCTGTCATATGTATAGCTCTACTATTCATAGTTTAAATAAGTGATGAACAACAAAGTAAAACAAAATGTGGAGGACATGGGGTCTAAATTGATAATAGAAATACTTAAAGAAACTAATGTAATTTTTTATACTAGTCCATTTGTGTACTTACTTTTATTTTCACATCTTTATTTATATAGTCATAGTTGTATGTAATTCATAAATGACTGACTAAAAGATTTTTTTGGTGGGGATTTAGCTCGGCAGCGTAAGTGCCTGCCTTGCAGGTGTGAGGTTGTTAGTTCAATCTCCTGTACAAAAAATAAGGAAAAAAAAGATTTTTTTAAACAAAGGGTTTTATGATCTAACATATTTGCATACCATACTGATTCAATTTTTTAAAAAAAAAAGAGATTTGATGTGGACATTGAACATTTCAATACAACGTTGTAATAAATATATGCTGGTTTTAAACTTAGATAAAATATATGTTCTTAGTGTCTAACAACCCTTATTTAGGAATATTTAAGGGGATTTGAAAGGATAACTACCCCAAAAATGTAAAAAGAAACCCAAAGAGTAGGCAAAAATTTTATCCAACTGTCCCTCACATGTAAAATTTCTATCTAGAACATATGAAGAATTGAAAAATAGCAGGCACCCCAAATTCAAAGACTCAGTCCAAAAATGGATATCTGAGATGAACACACACTTCTCAGATGAAGAAATACAAGCAGCAAATAAATATATGAAAAAATGTTCAACATTATTGATTATTTAACAAATTCAAATTGAAACAACACTGAGGTTCCATCTCACCACAGAAAGAATGCCTATCATCAATAAATCAACCAATAACAAATGCTGGAGTAACTGTGGGGAAAAAGGAATGCTTCTCCACTATTAGTGGGAGTGTAGACTGGTGCAACCATTGTGGCACCCAGTATGGAAATTCCTCAAAAAACTAGAATTAGGTGTCCCATTTGACCCAGCTATACCTCTTTTGGATATTTTCCCAGAAGAACTGACAGCATACCACAGAGATATATGTGCACCCATGTTTATAGCGACGCAATCTATACTAGCTAAATCTAAGAAATAACCCCGATGCCTATCAACTTAAGAATGGCTAAAAAAAATGTGGCACTTTTATATAACAAAATACTACTCTGCTATAAATAAGGATAATCTCAAGGCTTTTATAGGTAAACAGATGCAACTAGAGACCATAATCATAAGTGAAATAAATCAAACTCTCATGTATAAACATCGTATGGTCTCCCTAGTGTAAGAAACTGAAAAAGTAAGTAAGATCCAAAATCTACAATAGATATTGTGAAAGGGAAAGAACTGCTCAAAAGGAAAGAGCAACAGAGATGGGTGAAAGGAGAAAAGAAGGAAGGAAATAGTATATACATATATATATATTATATATATATATACACAAAAAGATAGCTAAGATAGTTATGCTACTGATTTCTTTTAGTTCATTAAAATGTTTTGTGCTTATATTGTTTGAACAATTATGAATGCCTATATCTTGTAATCTGAACAAATAATTTGAAGATTATAATACGCAATATATTAATCATTATTAATTTTCTATTATCTTGTTTTGAAATTCTGTATTGTTGATTTTTATTATCTTTTTGTCTCTCAAAATTAAAGAAAAGGATAACTAGCAATGAGGTTGAAGGACTATACTTAATAATGTTTACTGTAATGCTTTTTATAAGACTTGGGAAAAAGGAAACTGAATATTCATTAAAAATAATAGCTAACCAAACACTGCTATATTTTTGGCAAATATAATGTGTACCTTATTGAAATAAAACAAATTTGTGAACTTGTTTTAATATTAATGGAAAGACTACTAACATAAGTTTAATGAAAAAATGTTTGATAGAAATATAAACACATTGTTACAAGTTATTAAGTAGGTATATGTGAATATATGTACCCTAAAATGTTTTTAAAAAGTCTTTAAATGTTACCATGTTAACATAATAAATATTGCCATGATACCAAAAAACTTTGGTTTTACAAAAGTATACCCACTTCTTGTTACTTTGTTTTTGAAATCATGAAATTATGTATACCTTATATCACCATGAGATGCAGCATAATATTTATGTTAAATACTTTTGAAATTATTATGTGTTAGAGTTGATAGATCCATTCACAATATTCTAGAACTGCTAAAGCAGATCAAACTCCAGTTAAGAATAATTGTTTTCTCACACAGTTCTCCTTTCTCTATTATGCTATTGCTTCACTGCTGACATATCCTGGGATTCTTTCACAAATAAAGTATTCATTGCTAAATCCTTATTTTGTACTATGATCATTTAAAATCAAGTGTAAGATAACTGATGGAAACTATAAAACACAAAAGTTTATGTCACATTCAGAGACTGTTCCAAACATTATTTATACCCATCATCCTCTAATATACATTTCTCATTGACAGCTTCCCTTACAAAATTATCATATGCATGGTTATCAATACATCTATCTATCACATACACAAATTTTTTTTCAAAACCAATGTATCCAGTCCTATTCTCTTCCTCGAAATTAAAATAGATATATTATTTTCAATAGGACACACATTTTACAAACTTTTTACATCCCTAAGGTATACAGCATATCTACAATAAATCCTTATATCTAGTTTATTTTTGAGATGTTTTCTGTCTTTTGAAGCCCCTTAAGTCTCTTATAAGGCAGTTATCTAACTTTAATAGGTACAGTCTTTATCTTGATTTCATATTTGATGAGTCTATTGGCTTTATGCAGGCCATTCACAGATAGGATATTTTTGATACCCTTTCCAAGGAAAACATTAAGATGCCATCAGAGAATTTAGTGAATAATTACAGGCCTATGAATTATGGTACCTTATACAAGACACAGAGTTATGAGTGAGAGAACAGTTCATCTGGATTTTTTCCAATTTGTGATTAACACATGGCTTGTACAACCAGTAGAGAGTTTTGCCCAATTTATTGTCCTTAATTCACAGTTTTTGCTCATGTGGTCAGTGCTGGAACTCAAATTTAGTATATGATAATCACATGGTCTACCACTGAGCTTACAAACAAATCTTGTTTTCCTACTACTTACCCTGATATTAAAATAAATGACTGAAATATATTCTTAATCCGGTAGTTTAAAAACAGAAATTTATCATGTTTTATCTAACTTAATATTGTGAATAGCCAATTGCATGATTTAGACAATGAGCAGAGTCTCTTGACCTCTTTAAATTTGATCACTCTTTATTTTTTATTTATTTTTTATTGAAAAGCAACTGTTTTTAATGGTGAAAAACAAACAAAACAATTTTTTACAAGAGCATCAAAATATGAAATAGCGATAAATCTCATCACAAAATTTACAAGACCTATATACAGAAAACTAGAAAACATTACAAAAAATTAAAGATTTCAAGACCTATTTTTTTCAAGCGCAAACAAAAAAATGTAATTCAAAAAGCAAAATTGGATTCAAATATGAAATAATAAACATTCTCTTTTTCTTTTTCTTTAACTGTCCCAAGTAATTTTTATATATAGATAGGTTTTGTTTCAGTTCATCACACCAGTGCAACAATGCAATAGTCGCATATATGTGACTTATTCAGTTCACTGAGAAGCATAGCCTCAGCATTCATCCATTTGAGGGCGAAAATGTCTAGTTTGCTGTTCTTTTTAGCTAAGTAATATTCCATTATGTAGAAATACCACATCTTTGTTATCCATTCCTCAGTCAAGGAGCATTTAGGCTGCTTCCACGATCTAGCAATTATGAATTGGGCAGCAATGAACATAGATGAACATATATCACTGTGATGAGATATTTTTAGTTCTTTCAGGAAGATACCCAGAAGGGGAATAGATGGGTCAAATGGGACTTCCAATCCTAGTTTTTTGAGGAATCTCCACACTGATTTCCACAGAGGTTGCACCAGCCTGCATTCCCACCAACAGTGGAGAAGGGTTCCCTTTTGCCCACAGCCCCTCCAGCATTTGCTATTAGTTGACTTCATGATACTAGCCATTCTTTCTGGGGTGAGCTGGAATCTGAGTGATACTTTCATTTGCATCTCTCGAATGGCCAGTGTTGTTGAATGTTTTTTTTTTTTTTTTTTTTTTTTTTTTTTTTTTTTTT
>RJWM01047419.1:0-11917 GCA_004363535.1 Dasyprocta punctata | reverse complement strand
CCATGAAAAGCAATTCCCTGGAATTCTTGGTAAACTCCTAGAATCTTTTCAAATTGCTCAGGAGTTGTAGAAGTTCAAAGACTTTCCATAGAAAGGTCACTATCTCATCATGAGTGTTGCAGTCGGGTTACAGGGAAAGAAATTGCATACAGGACACAGAGTTTATAATACTGCTTTATGATGGTCACCCAGAGTTAAACGCAAGTAAGTGCAGGAAAATCTGTCCACAACACTAAAGATCCAGAATATTCAGTCAAGGGTCTGGTTACCACAGCAATGTCCTGCATGAGTCCAGTTACAGACCCAGAGCCCATGACAATGCCTCCCACAATACCAACTAGAAATCTAAGGGCCCACAATAAGGACTCATGCCAGTCTATTTTATGGATCTCCACTGGGAAGGCAAATGTCAGTGGTGGAAGCTAGAAAGTCTATGCGAGCAGGGTGAAGGAGCTGTGCAGTAGGTTGAGGGCTCTACACTGGAGCCGACAAGTCACACTCAAAATAAGGACCAGAGCTCCCCTGTAATGTACCACAGCTGTCCTCAGTGGCAACGAGGTCCCGGGCTCCTCCAACAATGAGAACACTCGAGTACAGGTCAGGAAGCCCAGTGTGACAAGCTTCTCCAACACACATCTTCCCTTCCAGAGCCAGGAAGCAATGCTCAGTGTAGGAGCAGAGCTCCCCCAAGGTGAACAACAACCACTCTCATCCATGAGGTCCCATGGTCCTCTGACGATAATGGCTGAATCCATATTGAGGAAGCCAGCATGGCAAGCACCTACAGGAGAACCAACTGCTTGAAACAACACCTGGAGAACACACACCTAACTCTTCTTCTCCATATCTCTATTTATGCAGGCAACTATTTTCAGATGGGCCATCTACACTTAGCACCATGCTGATGTAATTCAGCTGGTGTTAAGCTGACCAGCAGTTTTTAATCCATAGCAATGAGACCGATAAGTTTATTCAAATTTAAGCTTGACTGAAGCCTGGGCTGTATATGCCTCTAGATCAAGGTTAGTAGTTCATATGGGTGTGTGTCTTCAACACCTAGAAAACTTCGCAGCGGTAAACAGGAATTCACTATTTTCAGAACCACAAATAAAGTAGAAGCTTTCTTTCCATATGGTTTGTGAGGAACCTCAGTACCTTCCCAAGTTCTACAGATTTACATTTATACTGCAGAGTGAGCCCACTAACAGGGAGCATGTACCAGTCAATGTGTATATTTTGATAATTTCAGAACCAGTTTAAAGAAAAGGATGTAGGATGGTCAGTGAATCAGTGTATGTGTGGAAGCAAACCAGTCAATGGTTCTCAAAATACACACAAATTCTGTTCTAAACATTGTGCCAACACTCAGGATGGGACAATTGGAAGTCATCCAGATAAACAGCTGTGTGAATCACAGGTTTATCAGATCCAGAAGGAAGAGCATGGAACAAAGTTTAGGAGATAAAATTGAAGGAGGATTATGTGTTTGTGATAGAGGGGAGAGTGTCAGAAAAAATAAAAGAAATGAGCTCAAATGAGAGTATATGGAAAAGGTAAAACTCTCAGTGAGATACTCCTGACTATCTGCAATGAGCCCTCTGTACATGTGGCAGAGTGTGAGACTGAGAATCGGCTTCTCATTACTGAAACTATTCTACTCTACAGCAGAGACTGCAGGAATGGGATAAAGGTCAGATTTTTAACACTTCAGAACTCACAGATAATCTCATGTACCACAAAAGAAGTCTGAGCACAGCAAGCAAAAACATCCAGTTTTTCATCATGAAAATAGAAGAGGCAGAAATTTAGACTTCATTAAAAATTTCACCTATAAGGCTGGGGGTTTAACTCAGTGGCACAGGTGCCTGCTTGGCACGCGTGAGGTCATGAGTTCGATTCCCAGTACCAAAAAAATTAAAAATTAAAAATAAAAACAACTAAATAAATAAAAATTTCAACTATAGTTAAAGTCTTCCCAGATTGCAAAAGACTCTGGCATGTGATTCACAGATCATCTTTATTCATAATCACTATGAATTTACAAGATGGCAGGAGTAAGTTATAAGGATTCTACAAAAGAAATGACATGTGTGTAATATTCCGCTGTATTGAAACTTGATGGAAATGTCATAATGATTTATTCACTAAGTTTTCTACCCACTGTTATCTTCCCTTTTTGTCTGGTCTGTCTTATTCCTTTTTACTGCTCCTTGTTATTCATTTGCTGTATGTTTATTTAGTATTGATAGAACTCAATTACCTAGATGAATGATTTGCATTATGCTTCCCTAGCATCATTAAAGCATATTTGAAATTTGCAAAGAGGAGATCTTCATTCCAAAAATAGCTTTGTGAGGTAATAGATATAAAATTACCATGATGATGGTAGTCATTTCACAACGGATTCTCCATTCAAAACATCATATTTCTCTACTCAAATGTGCATGAAGTATATTTGCCACTATGGCTTCTTTCACAATACAAAATCAGAATATTTTCTGAACCATACATGGACAGGCAGGAGTTAGCTAGTCAACCTTTTCTCATCTGCTGAGAATGAATTTGTTTCCCCCTAACCTCCTTCTGTCTAAATGCTACGAGTTCATTGTTTTCTTCAGCTATATCAGAAGTCCTCACACTCACGCACTCCTCTCCTCTCCCTTCCTTTTGTTACCCAGACACAGTATTATCACAATCCAATCATTTTATAGCTGTTTCAGAGACTTTGTAAGCAAACCAGATCATTGGGCACACATCTGGGTGAATAATCCTTATTCGCATCCACTGCAAACACTTTAACAACAAAAACTCAGGCATAAAGAACAATTTAGTCCTGATGAAGCACTTCCTCTTTGGCAATTCTGTTCTTTCCTCATATCTGTGTCAAATCATAAATGATTCTTTTCTTTCCTCATATCTGTGTCAAATCATAAATGTAAGGCAGAAGTGACTAGGACCATTTACAGATAAAAACAGGAATGCCATGATTAACTTACTTTTCCATGTTAACCACCATTAGAAAGTATCAAAGGCGCATTTTCACTCAAGTTCTTCAGAACACTGAAGTACAGTAAGCTTGCAGACTTACTTTCTTCAGCAAAAATAGATCCTTTGTGTCATGATTGTGAGATGCACAGCTCATACCAATCAAGATAGAACATGACCCTATTTCATCTGGTTAATGTCACTAGCACATATTTTATTAATTCCTAGGGCTTACCTGCAGACACAGATGATTTCTCAAAAATCTAATGAGAGTCAGTCTTCTCAATTTTTTAGTATCCTCAGGGTCTACAGATCATAAAAACTATTCTCTTTGCACTTACCTAAACAATCCACTTGTATTTTTGTTTTCTCAAGTAGATGATATACAACAGTACCTGGTCCAGTGGTATTATCAAATTATTACCTTCAAGTGCTTCTCATAAAATCCAGTTTTTATTGCTCACCATTGTATGTTAGAAAATGCTAACGTGCTTTTCAATCAGTGTGTCAAACCAGGTTATGACATTGCTAGATAATAGAGGTTTACTTACTTTGGGGATACACACATCTAAGTCTTACATCATTTTTCAGAGTCTCAAAGTCTCTAGATATGTATCAGTTTAATTTTCTTTCTAAACATGTTGAACAAAAGTCAATCTCTAAACTTTCATGTCTTTAATGTACACTTATGAATTTACATATTGTATGTTTAATCACTTTGCATTAGGATATTATGCCTGTTCTTCCAATACTGTTTAGAATCTCTTTACTACAGATATTCTATATCTTGGAATTATCTGGGACACCTTTTCAGTCACTCTGTGTACCACTAGTCAAGTCAAGCAGCACCATAAAAATAAACGGTAAGTTCCAATGCTATTATGTCACTATTGAAATGCAGTTCTGATTTCTTATTCTAAGTTCTCATATTTTCAAGGACATCAACAAAGTTTGGTCTTGACATGCTGATCTAATCTATTTATTCTCAATTACCCTATATATAGCAAGTTCTGCATAATACACACAATCGTTCTTTGTATATCTTATTCTCCAATATTTTTTATTTTAAAAAAGTAAAACAGAAAAAAAGATAGAAGTAATACAGAATTTCAAAAAAACAGTAAGAAATCAATACTAGTCAATATATTACATATTATTGTCTTAGAAGCAGTTGTGCAAGCTATGAAACCTAGGCATAAAAAAAATCAGACAATCAAACAATGATTACACAAACTATCCTTTCTGATAAACTAACAGAGAATTAGTAGCGTAGTTATCTATTTTGCATACTTATACATAGATACAGCTATATGTGTATATCTAAAAACATATAATCTTTTCCTTATCTCCAATGCTTTTTAATCTCCAGGAAATGACTAAATTAATACCATTGCTGTTGCTGGAGGCAGAACTAATGAACATCGTACATGCAGGCAGCATTCCCATGGAGTTGCTTCTAAAGAACTGCTGCACTACCTGAACAGATTATTTCTTCCTTGCAACACTGACAATGTGGCCCAACACTACTACTACTTCATTCCTACTTACTGGATTCCCAAGCATGGAGAGGTCATATAACTGGATCTCCATTCCCTTATTATTGGCCTACATCTCCATAATTCTTGGAAATACTACCCTGCTCTTTCTCGTTAGGGAAGACCGGAACCTCCATGAGCCCATGTACTATTTCTTAGCCATGTTGGCAGCTACAGATCTAGGAGTGACACTGACCACAATGCCCACAGTGTTGAGAGTTCTGTGGCTAAATCATAGGGAGATTGGCCATGCAGCCTGCTTTTCTCAGGCTTACTTTATCCATACTCTCTCGATTGTAGAATCAGGGATCTTGCTTGCCATGGCCTATGACCGTTACACTGCCATCTGCAAACCCCTAAGATATACCTCCATCCTCACTGATGCCAGGGTAATGAAGATTGGAGTGGGTGTATTGACTAGAGCTGGCTTGTCAATCATGCCAATAATCATTCGCCTGCACTGGTTTCCCTATTGTGGATCTCATGTGCTCTCCCATGCATTCTGTCTACACCAAGATGTCATCAAGCTAGCCTGTGCTGACGTCACATTCAATCGTCTCTATCCAGTGGTGGTTGTATTTGCCATGGTACTGTTGGACTTTTTCATCATCTTGTTCTCCTATGTTTTGATTCTCAGGACTGTCATGGGCATTGCTTCTAGAGTGGAAAGGACCAAGGCCCTCAACACATGTGTTTCCCATATCTGTTGCATCCTGGTCTTCTACATCACTGTGGTTGGGTTGACATTTATTCATAGGTTTGGAAAGCACATTCCTCATGTGGTTCACATCACAATGAGCTACATCTACTTCCTTTTCCCTCCTTTTATGAACCCTGTCATCTATAGCATTAAAACCAAGCAAATTCAGATGAGTATGCTTCGCTTCTTCTCTCTTCCTTCTTCTAGATCATGACTTGAACTCACTGCTCTCTGAGAAACTCCTCATAGGACCTGGATAAGCTGATCACTTTGTAAGCAGGAGCAACTGGGGAAAGGCATTTCAATGGAAAACAGTGAAACCTTCTGCTACTTAGAGTGTCCCTTTACCTTGTCCATTTAGTTCTATGTCATATAAAATATATGCAATATGAATGCATATTTCTCCCTGAAGACTGAGATACTAACCATTTTCTGGAGGTAACTCACATTGTTGGTAGACCTAATACCTCTAATACATACATATGTATATGGATCTCAGGTCTGTAGGATAGGTCACTAACATTTGAGTCAAAGTCCATTATGTTTTATGTGGTCTGAATGAACTGCCCCTGATCTATCTAGAAATAAGGTATTTTTTCTTTATGTAGATATGTGGTATTCTTGCTTGTATGGTGTGTTAGTTGCTGTTTCTAGAAAAGTTCACTAACTGAAGAAATCTGCATTGCCTATCTTTAATTTAGGATGGTAACTCTAGGAATAATATATACAGAAGTCTTTTCAGTCAAAATTTTGATATGCATTTATCAAGTAATAACAAAATAATAACATTAAACATTAAATGATAATAAGATAAATAATAAAAATAACATTAAAAATAGATAGAATTCCTCATATCCAGATAATCACTGTCTTGATTAGTTTGTCCTAGATACTTCTGGATTAGAAGAAGTATTTTCATATAGTGAAGTCATATTAACATTCTGATTTGGAAGTATGTCACAGATAAAACTAGATGCATGTTCCTCCTATATGCAAAGTACCAGAGTTCAGGATTAACTATTCATATGTGTTTGGTCAGGTAGAAGAGACAAAACAAAAGTAATAGCCTTGGCTATAGGAAACAATCATCTCTTCTGGCCCCAAATATTTTTTCAAAGTTGATTTTGCTTACTCTCTAAGCCTGGGGTGAGGGTTTGTGCTTTTATAGCTCTTTGAAGACCCAGTATCCATGACTCAAATGACAGATTTTAATGAACAAAAATATCTTCATAAGCATAATATAGGGTGAAAAATGCTAGGATTATACAAGAGGCTATTCAGTGAAGAATCACTTCCCTTCATGTAGGTGTATCACGTCTCTAAAGGGGCACTGTCATAGTGACACTCAATATAATCCTATGTTGCCACATCTTCCTTTTGTCACAGAAGAGTGATAATTTTCCACAGTTTCAATTTTTGAGCACTTTGCAGAAAACAAAAATGAAATCTTTAGAACAGTTTCCAGGAAAAAAAATCTTATAGCCCAATGAATTTCATTCTTAGTTTTCTTTTGTTTTGTTTTATGCTTTGTTTATTCCAGTTAGCTGTGTGTCTGTCTCTATTATGTGTAAAGTTTGCATGTGTTCTTTAACAGTATCTAGATTATGTTCCACAAAATATAAAGATAACAGTAACTACATAAAATGCCACATATATAGTATTTTTAATAAAATGTAATTTTGATTAAATGTACGGACAAGTTTTAAATTTATGAATGAAATTCACAATGATCCACAACTTTCCATTATCTTTCAGTACTTTTTAAATATGTCTTATAACGTCTTCAAGATACAGACAATCTGGATTGCAGTATCATTTAATAACCTCAAAAATACTATTTTTTTATTTGAAAGAGGATATAACAGAATAAAACCAATCAAAACAAATCAGTGTAAGAGATACAAGACTTCAAGACATTATGAAATCAACAGTAGTTACCATAATGCCTTTTGATGTCTTCAAAATAACTGCAGATAACTTCGAACATAGTAAAAATCAAACAAAACAGAATAGAATAAAAACAAAACAATGAATGCAATAAAGGACTTCAAAACAAGCCAATAGCAAACCCAAAGTTACTACCATAATATATCTTGCTATCCTTGATATAGCTTCTTCTGCATTGGATTTAGCATAATCAAACAAAACAAAAGAGAATAACACCCAACCCAACAAAACAATGGAAACAATATAGGACCTCAAAACAAGACCATAGGGAATCAACAATGGCTACAACCCTCAGAAGGAGATCACCCTTAGATGGCACACTGCATACTGATATCCTCTGAACCTATGATCAGACCACTGGTCCTAGACCTGCAATGTTAGTGAAACACCACAGGCATCCAATTGCATTTCACCTTGATAGTTATCATCACAGCGTGCATTTCTCCAGAGAAGCCGGGTTACATACGGTGGAACTGGGGGACTGGTATTTCTTGTTTGCCAGCCCATGCACTGAAAGGGACTGGGGTCTGCCTGCTCCCAGTCCAGCTGTGGCCCATGCATGGTGCTGGTTACCAGATGGGCTTGTTTGCTGGTGTGTGTATTGTTCTCTCTAACCTCAGTCTGTGAATGGTACTGAATGATACTGACTCATGGGGAGAGTCTTGGCTCTAGCTCTTCCCAGTCTGCCAGCAGCTGGTGCATGGCGCTGGTTCCCAGACTGGGCTTGTTTGCTGGTGAGCCATTGTTCTCTCTCCTCCCAGTCCATGAATGGCACTGACTCACAGGGAGAGGTTTAGGTCTAACTGTTCCCAGTCTGGTGGCAGTCTGCACATGGCGCTAGTTCCCAGACTGGGTTTGTTGGCTGGTGTGGCCACTGTTCTCGCTAACGCCAGTCTTTTTTTTTTTTATTTTAGCGAAGAAAAAACAGAAAAAAAAGACATATAAAACAAAAAAAACAAGCAAAAGAGACAAACAAACGACTAGAGTAAATACACAACAGTAACTTTGCAGGTCTACAAAATCGGATGATAGAAACCTGACAATGTTTGCAATATTGCGTATTGTTATCTTTAAAATGGTTACTTACATTAACAGATATAGACATGTAAAATTAATCTAATCATATGAGTGTTAATTGTTCTTTCTCAATAATGAATAGATTCAACAGTGTGTTCATTTTAGTTATCTTACATATACATATATACAGGTTTATATCTTCTCCTCTTCCCTTTTCTCTTTCCATCCTTTCCCTTCCCAGTTACCTTTGCTCTTTGAGCTGTTCTTTACCCTTATGTAGTATTCATTATAGATTCTGGATCGTATATACTTTTCCATTTCTTACACTAGGGAGACAATACGGTATTTACACATGTGGGTTTGATTTATCTCACTTACGAGTATGGTCTCAAGTCGTGACCATTTACTTACAAAAGTCTCAATGCAATATCTTAATAGCTGAGTAGTACTCCATTGTATAAAAATACCACATCTTTTTATCCATTCTTTGATTGATGGGCACTTGGGTTGTTTCCAAGATCTGGCTATTACAAATTGGCTAACCCCAGTCTTTGAATGGCCTCAACAATGTTATTTTGTTGTGAAATTTTGTGTTACCTTTTTCCATAATATATATATATATATAACCACTCTCCATTTTAGAATTTTTCCTTTTTCCCACTCAAATTCAGGGAGATTTACCTCATATCAAAGAAATTTTTCTTGATTTCCCTATAATTCTATCAATTCTGAGAAGCACATTATAAACTAATATAAATAACATTAGGATTACAATTTTTGTTATAAGGTCTGTAAATGGGTACATTTGATTGACTTCCCTGTAAAACGAAAAGCTTTCTCTTCCCTTTCTATCATTGTGTGTATTGAGAAAATAGGATGAAGAGCACAGAGAAAATCTCATAAAAAATAAAAGTCTCTGTGTTTCAGTTTCTCTCTGTGGATCTGAGTGCTAGAAAACAGAACAGAGCTTGAGAAATATGAGTACCCCAGCAGAACATCTGAAGAGCAGATTCAAAGGTGGCTGTAGCAAGGAAACTCTCAGGTGGATCATTTTCATCCTCAAATGTGATCCTTATGCTACAGGAGTTGCTCTAGAAGTGAAGGCCACAAGGTGCTAGTTCACCATTACAAATCATCTCAACAACCAATTTTAATCTGAGAATACTGTATCTCCTACCCTTATTTCTGTGGCTAACTTGATCCTAAATCATAGATTAATTTGGTCGGTTTCATCTCTAAAGCTATTCTTTAAAGCCTTTATGCCTAGTTAAATTGCTTATTTCTTAAAAGGATTTATAATATAGTGTTGCAATCAATAGCACACCACTTTGTCTCTCCAAGGAACAGGTGAAGACCTAATGTCTTTTTTTAATTATTATGTACCTTTAGTATGCATTTGACTCTTGAGTACGTATGAAAGATAGCCAAGAAAACTTGTTGTAACGTAAGGTAGGATTAGGCGCTACAGTGCAAGTAAAAGGAGGCACTCGCTTTCAGTTCCTGCAGTTGACTATCTTGCTCTTACATTACTTCAGAGCAAGTGCTTTCTTGAAGTCTCTCTCTAGGTGCCTAGGCCTGGATCTGATGCTCAGTATTCATTTGTAGGGAGTGGAAAAGACAGGCATCTCTTACCAAAGTTTTACAGAAATTCTGTAAGAGGAATTTGATACCCACTTTTTTGGGGGGTTTGGGGATGATTGCCTTTTATTTTCTTTTGTACCAGGAATCAAACTCAGGACCTTGTGCTTGGTAGGCAGGTGCTATGCAGCGGAGCTACTTCACAGGCCCTGATACTCACTGCAATGGTTGATACAACATGGAAACTTAGAGAAGTTTGGAAGTTTAACTAAGTAACTCAGTACCATAATTTTGGGTGTCCCATATTTCGTCTCTGCAAAGAAAGAAAAGTAACTAAGACACCCACTCTGAGCTAGTGTCTGTCATGTTTCTGCTAAAATATGCTTTTTGTGAGAAGAAAGAGAATGCTAGGGGTAGATTTAGAAGATAAGATGAAGAGAGAAGGTTCACAAATATTTTAGAAGTGAATGGTTCTCCCTGGGCTCCAAGCAGATTATTACAAAGGAACCAGAAAAAAGAATCACTGAAGTTAGGTGAGCTAGGAACCGATGGCAGGACCTCCAGCATAAAAAGATTTGGAGCTGATGCGCCAACTGCTGCTGGAGTGGAGACAGCCACACCCAAGCCTCTCTCCATGAGTCTGTGCCATTTGCAGACTGCAGGAGGAGAAAACCAGGGGCCCCACCAGGAGGTGAGCCCCAACTGGAAACCAGCACCATGCACCAGTTGCTGCCTGAGTGGGGACAACCACACCCAGGCCTCTCTCCATGAGTCTGCGCCAGTCGGGGACTACAAGGGGGAGGAGAGATCCAGGCCTCACCAAGAAGCAAACCTGGCCAGGAAACCATATCATTTTCATTGTTTTGTTGGGTTGGGTTTTATTCTCTTATGTTTTGTTTGATTATGTTAAATCTGATGACATGAGCAGCTGTTTGAAAGATAACAAGATATAATATGGTAGCCATTTTGAAAAAAATAATATGCAATATAGTAATTATGTAAATCTCCATCTCTCTTATTTTTTAAATCCAATATTGTTGTTTTCTTTTGTTCTGTTTTATTGTTTTGTTCTCTTCAGTGTTCTGTTTTGATTGGTTTTATTCTGTTCCTTTTTGTTTGATTTTATTAAGTGTGATAGTATAGGCATCCATTTTGAAGGTAACAAGAGCCATTATGGTAACCATTGTTGATAATCCTGTTTTGAAGTCCTGTATCACTTTCACTGTTTTGCTTTGATTGGCTTTATTCTGGTTTTTTTGTTTTGTTTTGTTTGGTTTGGTTTGGTTTGCTTGGTTTTATTCTCCTTAAAGTAAAATTTTAAAAAACAACTAGGGAAACAACCATAAAACTGAGTGTTTGGATATATTGTAATAGTTAAAGTAAGTATACTAACATAGAGAGTACTTATGGCTGTGTTTTGTTATGATGATTATATGAGATTCCTTCCTGAAATGTTTCTGTATTTCCCAAGTTAAAATCATTTTATAACACTGAGTTGTTATGTATACCAAACATACCTGCTTCATCATGTTCTCTTGTCGATATCTAGCATTGCCTACTATTTTATTATAATACCTAGGTTACTTCTCCAGGACACTGAGAAATCATAGTAGTAGACATGTAAGATTTGCAGCAGAAAATAAATTATATTCTTCACCATGATACTTTTCCACCAAATATGTATATGCAATATTTGTGAAGAATATAAGAAAGTGAAATACACTGGAAAGCAAAGAGATAAAGGTTTGATAATGACAAAAAAAAAAGATTTGAAGCTGTGTCCTCCGTGTCTGCAGAATGCACTGGACCTGCCACAGCATGAGCATGGAGTGGCCACATTAGGCTTGATCCACACCTTGACATTTAGCTAAGAATATAGATTGTACTTTTTAGATCTATACTACTGATTTCTCTACACTTGTATCCAGTGATTTCATTCAGCTCTAATTGGAATTACAGAGTTTCCCAGATATCTGTTCCTCTAGCATCCCAAAATCAATGTCTGTTTTTTAAAACATTCTCCTTAAAACATTTTCAAAGTTTCCATGTCCTTACTATCCTTTATCCAACTTGTTGAAACAACTACTCTCCATAAGAAAAACGGTTTTTTCTATCCTTATAACACATAACACCAAGTGGGTGTGATAAACTACAA
>RJWM01047418.1:0-11917 GCA_004363535.1 Dasyprocta punctata | reverse complement strand
GCTCACATGATCCTGGGGAGTGAGAAGTCCCTCGCGTGCCCGTCTGCAAGCTGGAGACTCAGCAGAACTGGTGGCACAGCTGTCTGAAGGCCTCAGAACCAGGGGAGCTGTGCTGTCTGAGGCCGCAGGCCGAGAACCCACAGCTTTGGTGTCCACTGTCAGAAGATGAGCATCCCAGTTCCAGAAGGCAGAGTGAAATCCCCTTTGCAGTTTCTGTCCTGTTCCTCCACTGACTGTGCACACTGAGTATGAGCAGATCTTCCTCACTCAATCTGGTGATTAAAATGGAAGCACCCACAGGCATACCCCAAAATAATGCTTTTCCCGCTATCTGGGTATCCAGCCCTTACTCCAGTGAAGTTGACACCTAAAATTAATCATCACAGGTGCCTCGCTGGTTCCAAATACTAGAGGATCCAGGAATAAATACACCTTTTCCCTAGGGCAGTTCATCCTGGGAACCAGAGAAACAGTCATGGCACTGCAATATATCCCACTACTGCAAGTGTGTTTATGAGGTGTGGAAGGAGGACTAAGTGAATATGAGTCCCAGAGAAGATGGAGAAGTGGCTGCAGGGACAATGATCCCTGGGCTCCTGCAGTGCTCATTCAAGAGAAGACAAAGTTCGCCTCTCTAATACAACCAGAGCAACTCTGGATTGTGACATAGATAGGGTGCTCCCCAATAATATGCTGGCACGTTAAACTTAGGTGTACCTTGTCCTGTTTCTGAGTACCTCTAATTATTAATAAGGTTTCTAAATTTAAACAATATATAGAATTTAGCCCAGTATGGTGGAGCATGAGTGTAAACCCAGCACTCAGGAGGCTGAGGTAGGAGGATCACTACAAGTTTGAGACCAGCAATGAGCAGCACAGTGAGTTCATAGCCAGCCTAAACAACCTAGTGAAACACTGTCTTCCAAAAAAAAAAAAAGTATAGCCGGGCGTGGTGGCACACACCTTTCCAGCATTCAGGAAGCTGAAGCAGGAGGATCGTTGTGAGTTTGAGACCAGCCTTGGCTACAAAGTGAGTTCAGGGCCAGCCTGAACTGCATAGTGAGACCCTGTCTCAAAAAATAGGGCCAGGGATTTAGCTCAGTGGTGTAAGCACCTGCTTGGCAGGTGCAATGTTGTATGTTTGATCCCCAGTACCAAAAAAAAAAAAAGTATAGAACTTACAAAAATCATAATATCAAGGTTACCAGTCTATATATCTTCTCCCTATTTCCACTTGATCTTTCCAACTAATTCTTCTTTCCTCAATCCTCTATAATCAATACTCAGATTCTGATCCTCATTGACTTTTGGAACCTGTTTACAGTCTTTGGTCTGGAGAGGGAAAGTTCCTTCCAATTCAACTTTTACCTTTTGATATACTTCTCAATGAGTCTGCAGACCTTTTCTTTGAAAATACTAAGTTTCTGAAAATTCCTTTCCTTAAGGGAAACTGGAATAAATTTAAGATGAAGACTGCCACAAAAATTACAGGCCCATGGTACATCAATTTTGCTCTGCAGATATGTTTGAGCAAACAATTTATCATATAGATTAGATGCCACACTGAGTTTGAGTAAGAGACAGGGTGCAATTTTCCTAAAGTAACAAAATGGTAGACCTGTGGAAAAACGGAGCCAACCACCAGTGAAGTCGTTCTTTTGACACTTAATGCAATGGGTACTTTCAGGTCTGCCTGAAACACAATCGAAAAAGACAGCAGCACTGACCCAAATATGCTGCAGATTCTGTCTTAATGACAGTTTGAGTCTTTGTTCTAAAAAAGAGATAATGACAGGTGACCTGGAAAAATGCCCAGTCATGAGAACTTTGCAAAAAGATTCAAGGGAGTGTTCTTCTGTACCAGTCACTTTAAGTTTTTCTGTAAATGAAAAACAGTGACACATGGGTCTGAGCCAGTAGAGTGAATCCCCCCTCCTTAGCCTGATCATTGGCAACAGCCGGGAGAAGTAAGTCTGGGCACACCGGCTGGTGACGGCTGTGTGTGCGGACTCCTGTGAATGCTGAAACACTGTGTCCCTGGCCTGTGCAGTCTCCACTGTGATGAAAACCATCACTGACTATACAGCCCCATTTCTTTGGAGATTCCCAGGCTGTGCCCTCTCTCAAATCTTAAAGAAAAAGACAGATGTGACTCCATTGAGAAAGTTTGCTAAATAAAAACTCATTTTTCATCATACCAAGTACATCGTTGGTTATATGTTGCAAATTATTGAATATTAAGGAGAAAAATGGAAATGAGCTTTTTTAATCACCTAGCACTCTAAATTCTTCCATCTGAAATTTATAGTCCCAGCTAGATAAGGTAAAAGGAAGCACCATAAGCCTTTGGACCTGACTTTCCTAGACAAGGAAACTATTCTAGAGTAGAGAACTGAGTCCTAGAGACAGACCGTCCAGAGCCTCATGAACATCACTAATGTCATTAATCTGATAATGGCTGTTGGCCTGCTCAGGGGGCCCAAGGGAGGCTTTTGCACATGAGGTCCCAAGGTTAAAGAACACATGTGTGCAAAGCATCAGCAATAATAGCATGCTGCATGGAGCAGAGCAGAGCACAAGAGTGCAAGAGCTGCCTGTGTCTTTATTGTATAATTCTTATACAGGTTGTTATCTCATATTTACATTCTTACATGGTGCTGTAACCCACACATGTGTGTTTACCTGTGCTAAGTCATGGTTACATAACTATGTCCCACTGTGTGCCTGTGCTAGACAAGTGGGGTTACATCCTCATGTGTCCTTAGATACCCCTGAACTTTGAAGCAATTCGAGTGGTTCCCCACAATGGCCAGCTGCCTTTCTCCTAGATTTGTCTCAGTGACTGTGGGTCTACTGTGAAAAATCCTCTGGCCCCTCTTGGTGTGAAGATGATGACATCAATAACTATATAAAGTAAGCATCACCAGGTCTGGCAAACTCCTCTGACTTAGAAAACACCCTTTTCTAGCTGTCAGTGACTATGACTGATCTCTTCTGGAGCAAGAGGATCAGAATAAATTCATTAGTGTATTTTGCAATTTTAGTGCAAAATGCAATAAATTTTACACCTTTAATGTATACCAGCTCTGGTAAATATTCTGTGAATAGCCAAAGAACAGAATTCTTCCTCAAGTTAATGTGTTTCGTTTTGCTCAACTACTTTCCTTCCAGAAAAATTTTCTTATAAAACATTATTTTAATCTTTCTGTTAATGAACACTGTCAGTCAGTCAGATAAGTGAACAAGAATAAAATGAGTCTTGGTGAAAGCCCAGACACTACCAAAGGAAACACTTCTTTCTTCGGAGCTTGTGTGTTTGTGATTTGTTTGCATTTTGAGACACGATTTTACTATGTAACTCCGGCTGGCCCTGATCTTGCTATGGAGCCCAGACTGGCCTCAAACTCATGATCCTCTCACCTCAGCCAAGTGCTGGGATTGCAGGTATACACCACCACACCTGGCTTGTGATGTTTGATTACATGAATTTTCTGCTGAAAAAATTGTTCTTAGTTTGCAAAATGGGACTAAATCAAGCAACCATGGTCAGTTTTCCAGAGAACTCTGGATTTCAGGTGGTCTGATGCCCAACCAAAGTCAAGAGCTACATTTTTAAGTCCCAGAGGACAATAGCTGAGGACCCTGACCAAAGACAGGGGATCGGGGGATCAGCAGAGGGGATGAAGTGAGCACAGCTGTTGGGCGTCCTGCTGCCAGCTGTGCCTCCCGAGTCCAGCACGCCATAAGTGGGTGTCAGCGGAGGGAACATCGGGTTTCAGCAAGTGTCGAGAAGGATACTAGCATCCCCTTGCCCGTGCGGTGCATTCATAGTCTTTATAAAAGGAAAAGAGAGAAAGGAACCATAGTAAAGGCGCTAGAGGGAAAATGTTCTTCTCAAGTTTTATTTTTGGCAGCCCTGCAATTTTCCCTCTTCAGTGAACAAAAGGGGTTCAAACATCCCCATCTTGGAATCAGGGGAACTGTTCGACCATCAAGGTTCTGACTGCGTCCTCAGGGAAGGGAAGGTGGGCTGTCTCTGCAGACATAGTCCTAGAAGTGCTGCACAGGCCTGGAAAACCCAAAGGTCATTGTTATCTTGTGCCCTTACCGGTTTCTTGTGTAAGTAGAAAATAGCGTTTCTCAGGATGCCTAAATTGTGCTGTGAGACTAGAGCACCATCTTGTGGCCAGAATCGATACTGGGCTGAATACAAAAATGACTTCATTTGTTTCATTCTTACTGAGAATTGCAATTTTAAAATCATTTTCTCATGGCCACACACATGAAAAAACGTTTCAGAATAATATTCTTCATTTTATAATGCATATAATAAGAGATAATGTGAATTATGTAATTGAGGCTATAAATGTTTAAATTTTGGCTACCAGAACTTTTGGTACATTTATTCTACAGGTTTAGGAAACTAAGGAATAGCAAGAGGTGGGGAAAGAAGTGAAAATTTCAGAGTGATGATTACTGTCTTCCTCTGGTGCCAATCCAAGTTCAAGCTTTATCTCAAAAACCATCTGATAGTCTTGTCTTTATAGTAGGATTAACATTGGTCCAAATGATCAATGAATGTTGCTGTTCGGTTCATATAAATCATATTTGAGAGGAAAAATTCTAGAGCAAATGTTAAAACCCAAATCAGAAAAATTCAAATGCTATAGTCTCTGTTACCATACTTATAAATTCTCCAAGATAAAGTTCTAGATACAAAATTACAAATAGAATTCTTAGATCATTACAACTATAACTGCTGACTACAAAAAATTCTTTAAAGATTTGTAATCTACTCCAGCCAGTTTTTGTAAACTATAATAGTTATATTTGCAAATATTTTTATTTGTATAATTGAACAGTGTAAGAAATTATTATAATTCTTTACAAATATTTAAAAGATTTTTTTTGATTCTATGTATTTGGACAAAATATATTGGGGTCAAAACTCCGAGGTGTGTTAAAACTGCTTTGTTTTGGTTCAGTTTTTTGAGACAGGTTTTCACTATGTAGTTCAGGCTGACCTTGAACTCTCAGCAATTCTCCTGTCTCAGCCTCCCAAGTGCTGAGATTAGAGACATGCACCATCATCAGCTTTGTTTGAAAAATGTGGTTTACGTTCACATTTTTAAAGTATTTTATGCTTCATCTGGCTAAAATGTAGTTTGGCAGAGTTAAAAGTATATGAATGTGATGTAATTTTAAAAGATGCTTTGAATACAAATTTAAGTTTAAAACAGATGTACAATGAATGGCACTTGGTCAAACACCCCATTTGATAAAGTCCTTATGCCCGTATGTTTCACTTAGCCACATATCAAGCTTACCCAATGTTTAGTCTCACAGGACAAATAAGAGTTACCAGAAATTGATTTTAAGTTTCTAGCTATTTTATATGAAACTACAAAGTATGTTAATTTTCTACATTCCAGACCATTACATATTAGTGGGTATTTTTAAAAAGTACAATTTGAGCCAGGTATGGTGGTACACACCTAAAATCCAAGCATTCAGGAGACTGAGGCAGGAGAATCACTGCAAGTTCAAGGCTGGCCTAAGCTATATAGCGAGACCATGTCTCAAAAACAAACAAACAAAAAAACAACTTAATAGAAGCTCAACCAAGATTTTACTTAGAAATTGTTAGAAACACATTTTATAAGGAATGTGAACCTCTTTACTTGTAAAGTAGTTACAAGTACTAGGCATGGTTTATTCCGTATGTAAGCTGAGAAGCAGCCAGATTGAAGAGGCTGAAAATCTCAGGTAAGGAGAGGTCCCCTTCAGTTTTCCAGGCTAAGGACTGTAAACACGCAGAGCAGGGGGCTGATTGCCCACACTACTTGGGGCAGGGGAGGGACAGAAAGGGGAATAATCGAGTTTGCAACTGAATTCTCTAGACTCTTTTTTTAAATGCAAAAAAAAAAAATGCTATGGTATCTAGCTAGAAAATGACATTTCACATACTGTGGATGCATGTGGTTGGGTGGTACTGTCCTTTGCTTCCCAGAAACTTCCATTCTGCGATCTTCCTGCAATGCCAGTGAGTTATGACGTTTACTTGCAAATGACAAACATGAGCTGTGCTTTTACTACTAGGTTTGATCCTTGAACCTTGTGTTCAACTACTGGAGATGGAGTCAACTCTCAAAAAATAAAAGGGACTTAATCAGTTTTACCATTAGATACTTCTCTAATTTTCCCCTAGTAACAACCCTCCTTTACTCGCCACAGCCATCAGTCCTCTTGCATCGGACCCGAATTCCTCTTTCCTAGCAACTTCACAGGGGTCCGCTGTTTAGGTGGGTTGAGGATGACCAGGCTGTGGGCAGGATGCTCATTTGGCTGCCCACCAGCTGTCTGGGAGCAGAGACTCCGTCTCAACGAGTTGTCTTTAAAATACACTGCAGGCAAAGCTTGAACCTGAGTTGCTACTTTCTAGCTTCAAAAAGAATGCTGAACTGATGACTTCTAGGCGTGGGGACTCATGGGGACAGGGACGACACAAGACTGCGAACCAGGCGTCAGCACTTGGCTTTTCCTGTCAGCACGCACGGAACTTGTCACACTGGTCAGCAAGCTGAGTAACAGGTTGGCTTTCTTCCGTCTGCTACTTCAGATGCACTCCTGCTCTTCCCATCTGGCCGTCCTGCAGGCTAGCTTTTATGGACTGCCTGCTTGGATTCTCCTGCTTGCTCTGTGGCTTGAAATGAATCCTGGCTGTGAGCCCCTGAAGAACGGAGGGAACAGCAGGATGAGACCAGGGTTTTACTTCCCCGGTTGCTGTGGGTTGGGTGCCTCTACCAAAGGCCTTGGATCTTGTCAGGCAGCTTCTCCTCAATCTTTTCAGCTCACTTCTGTGCTTCCCAGGCAGCACAGGCTACCGTTTCGGGTCCCTCAGAAGGCCTGTGATAAGCTCATTGGGTCTGCCTGTGTGTGTCTCTTCAGTGCAGGATACTGACTGATAACACGGCAGGGAAGCTAGCATTCTCCCGGGAGTCCCCCTTCCCACGTCTGCTCCAGCTCCATGGCCTGCTTCGTGTTTAGACTGAAGGGGTAGGGGGAACAGTATGGCAGAGAAAGATTTAAAAATTTATGACAAAAGATTAAAAAATTTATGACAAAATACAATTGGCCTTAACATTTTTCCTCTTTTCTATTCTCAACTCCAATCTCTTATTTCTTGTTAACTTCTGGGAATGAATACCAGTAGCTTAAACTAAAAACTGTTAGTGTTGCCAAAAAGGTAAAATGAAATAAATCGAAGAGAATTTGCAGCTGGAGGATTACTGAGCTGAATATAAAGGATTAAAGAACTAGAAAGTCACTAAGATTGCCCTCTACTGAATTTAATGTGTTCTAATAGTTAGAACAGTGCTTGCTACAAAATAGCCATTATTATGCTTATGGAATATTAAATTGATAAATACATACTTTATTTTTCCATTAGCAGTATTTTAAGCTGCTTTTGAGTTTCACTTTCTTAGGATAGGCAATTTATTAAAAGCATAAAATCTACTTTTCTGCCATTCATGTCATGGAAATTGAATTAAGAAGCGTATGTACAAAAAACTTTAAACCTTGACTCTAGCGATCATGTAAACAGCAGTCAGTTATGATCCATACTTTGCATATTTAGCAATTTATAGCATTATCATCTTAAAGATATTAGAGAATGGAAGCTGTGACTTCCTATCACTCTGGGTACACCAAGTTATACTGCCACAGGACTCTGAAAAGAGTAACTTTTCTATTGATACTAGAGCAAAGTTCCCATAAGACATATGCTATGCTGTCTTGAATTGTAACACCTCACAGTTGGAGGAGAATACAACCTACTTAGCAGTACATATGATATAATTAGGGAGAAAAAGGACTTCAGAAAAAAATTCTTAGAAAACTGTTAAAAAAATATTTTTTTGACAAAACAAAAAGATTCAAAATGAAGATGGCAGAGTGGTAAGCACCAGGGAAAAACCCTCTGTAAGAGTTGCTGTCCAGACACTGGAATATAGCAACACGAGGAAGGAAAGAAGTGGGTTCCCTGGACCCAGCAAGAATCTGAAGTGTGAACTGAAGCCCATAGGGAGAGCAAAGAGAGGAACTTCAACAAAGAAAGAGGTAGCTGGCGGAGCCTTCTCCCCGAGTTGGGACTCGCTGTGTGGGAGAAGTTCAAACTTGTGGACAGACGATGACTGTAGGCAACACCAGAGGCCTCCACAGAGAACTGCAGCAGTGAGAGGGAACAGCAGGTGTGAAGGATCACACTAGCTAGGGGTGAGTGCTGAAGGCTCGGTTGTCCCACAGGAGAGAGCAATTGGCCGGGGGCCATCTTGCCAAGCGGCCAGTAGCTCAGAACACAGAACAACTGCTAGGTCCATCTAGCAGCTCCAAGCCGAGTTTAACCTGAGGAAGGTACACTGATGGCTACAGGTTGAAAGGGTATGGTTTCAGCCTCACGACCAGAATCCAGCCTGAACAGAAATAAAGGTGCAGAGATAATCTGAGATTATCCACTACCCCTTAACAAAGCTCCTGCTGGCTTGCTGGACACAGACCTGGACTGTCTCCACATAGACTACCTGTGACAGCAGAGACAAACCTGGAAGTGGACTTTTTTTTTTCCCTCTCTCGTTTTGTTTCTTCTCCTTCATTGCTTTACCTTGTTTTCATATGAGTGTGGGCATGGTTTCTAGCTTTGTGGTGGTTGCTATTTCTTCCTTCTCTCTTTCCTTCCCGTCTACTATACCAGTTCCCCAGTCTCCATGATTCCTTTTGTCCTCCAGGCTTGCTTCTAATCAAGTCCTCTTCTATTTTTTTCTAACCCTTTTAAAATTTTCTCCCAAAGATAAAATTGGCATGTTGAGGATTTATCTACTGCATGTAGTTTTCTGGTTTTAGGTACTGCTACATAACCAAATCTAGTTCATACTGCTAAAGGTGGCAAATTAGTGGTTATCTCAGGTTGTCATTTTCTGGGCTGTGTTTGATGCTGTTATTGCTGACTGTACCACTTTAGCCAAAGTGACATAATTGTTCCAACAACAAACACTTATCAAAAAAACAAAAGAGAGGCCAGGAGTTTGGCTCAGTGGCTTAAGTGACTGCTTGGCAGGCACAAGGTTGTGAGTTTGATCCCTGGTACTGACAAAAAAAGAAAAGTAGAAAGACTCAAATCCATGCAATTCAGAATGAAAAGGGTGAAATCACAATAGACCCTATAGAAATCCAAAAGACCATCTACACCTATTTTGAGAACCTGTATTCTAATAATGATGGAAAACATAGAAGAAATGGACAGATTCCCAGATACACATGAATTACCAAAGTTGAATCAAGAAGAAGATATAAAAAGTTCTAAATAAACCAGTATCAATGAAATCAAAGATGTAATTAAAAACCTACCAACAAAGAAAAGCCCAGGCCCTAATGGATTCACTGCTGAATACCATAAAAAATTTAGAGAAGACCTAACACCACTATTTTTCAAACTCTTTAATGAAATTGAAAGGGAAGCAATACTCCCAAATTCATTTCTGGAAGCAAGCATTACTCTGATTCCATAACCAGAGAAGGACCCAATAAGGAGAATTACAGGCCAATTTCCCTAATGAACATAGATGCAAAAATCCTCAATAAGATACTGGCAAACAGAATGCAGCAAATTATCAAGATTATTCACTATGACCAAGTAGGATTCATCTCAGGGATGCAGGGATGGTTCAACATATACAAATCAATAAATGTAATACATCATAGTAACAGCCAAGGACAGAAACCATATGATCACCTCAATAAGTGCAGGAAAAGCTTCTGACAAAGTCTAACATCATACTAAATGGGCAAAAACTGAAAGCTTTCATTCTAAAATCAGGAAAAAGCATGTCTCCTGTCACCACTCTTATTCAACATACTTCTGAAAACTTTAGCCAGAGCAATTAGGCAAGAGAAAAAAATAAAAGGAATATAGATAAGGAAGAAGTTAAAATATCATTATTCATGGATGACATGATACTCCACATAGAAGGTCTCAAAAACTCCAAAGACCTCTAGTTTTAATAATCAAATTCAACAGCATAGCTGGATATAAACACTCAAAAATCAAGTCTTCCAACACACGAATAACAAATTCACTGAGAAACTAGGAAAAGAACACCTTTCACAATAGCACCCCAAAAAATGAAATACCTAGGAATCAATCTAACAAAGGAAGTAAAAGACCTCTACACTGAAAACTATAGTACTCTGAAAAAGATTAAAGAGGGTAACAGAAAATGGAAAGATATCCCTTGTTCTTGGGTAGCAAGAACCAATACAGTAAAAATGGCCATACTCCCAAAACTGTTACACAGACTTAATGCAATTTTGATGAAAACTCCAACACCATATCACACACAATTAAAGAAAACACTCCGAAAATTCATTTGCAACCAGAAGAAACCTAGAATAGCAAAGGCAATTCTGGGCAAAAAACAAAGGCAAGGCAGACAGCATCACAATCCCTGACTTGAAATTATACTATTAAGCTACTATGATAAAAACAGCATGGTACTGGCAAAACAACAGATTTGAGGATCAACGCAACAGATTAGAAGATGCAGGGGGCCAGGGATTTAGCTCAGCGACAAAAGCACCTGCCTGGCAAGCGCAAGGTCATGAGTTCAATCCCTGATACCAAAAAAGAAAAAAAAAAGATGCAGGAACAACTTCAGACATACTCAGCCACCTTATCTTTGACAAAGGTGCCAAACACATGCAATGGAAGAAAAATAGCCTCTTTAATAAATGGTGCTGGAAAAACAGGCTTTGTGCATGCTGAAGATTAAAATTGGACCCATATCTTTCATTATGTATTAAAGTCAAAACAGATCAAATGTCTAACTATTAAAACAGAAACATGAAATCTGCTGGAAGCCAGAATAGGTAAAACTCCTGAAAACACTGGTGTAGGCAAAGACTTAATGAACAAACTCCTATCGCACAGGAACTGTCACAAAGAATCAACAACTGGGCTCTCATCTTATTACAAAAACTTCTGCACAGCAAGAGAAACTATCAACAAAGTAAAGAGACAACACACGGTGTAGGAAAAACTGTTTGCCAGTTGTTTCTCAGACAAAGGATTACTATCAAGAACATACAACGAAATCAAACAAATCAGACTCCCCAAATTTAGAGACCCAATCCAAAAATGGGCATCTGAGATGAATACATACTTCTCAGATGAAGTATGAATGACAAATCAATATATGAAAAATGTTCAGCATCACTGGTTATTTGAGAGATACAAATTAAAACAATACTGAGTTTCTATCTCACCCCAGAAAGAATGGCTGTTATCGAGAGATCAACCAGTAACAAATGCTGGCAGGGACATGGGGGAAAAGGAATCCTCCACTGCTGGTGGGAATGTAGACTGGTGCAATCATTGTGGAAATCAGTATGGAGGTTCCTCAAAAAACTAGAACTAGAGGTACCATTCGACCCAGCTATTCCCCTTCTGGAACTCTTCCCAAAAGAATGAAAAGCATCACACCACAGCAACATATGCAACCATGTTTACAGCATCACAGTTTGTATCAGCCGAATCTTGGAAACAGCCCAAGGGTCCATCAACTGGTGAATGGAAACAGAAGATGTGGGTTTTTTTATACAATGGAGCACTACTCTGCCATAAAAAAGGATACTCAAGACATTTCTAGAAGACGGATGCACCTGGAGTCCATACTCTTAAGTGAAATTAATCAGACATAAAAATACCGCATTGTTTCTCTGGTTGAGAATCTGAAAGTGTAAATAAGGACCAGAATGTATAAGAAATGTGAAACAGGAAGAAAATGTTCAAATGGTCAGAGGAACAAGGGAAAGGGGAGGGAAAAAGAAGGAAAAATTAAAAAAAAAAAAAGAAAGAAAGAAA
>RJWM01047417.1:0-11917 GCA_004363535.1 Dasyprocta punctata | reverse complement strand
GTATAGGATATGCTATGTACCCCCAAGTCCTCATACTTTTGATGGGGCTGAGTCTGATGCTTGTGATCAGTTTGTTGTCTAGCACCAGGATTAATGACGTGACTGCTACACCCGCCCAGGGGTGGAGCTGAGATACAGTATAAGGGAAGGCGGGTCTTCCTCTTGCTTGCTTCCCAGCTTCCGCCCTCTCTCTCGCCAGTGTGGATTGCGGCTTGCAGCTTGCAGCTGCCATGAACTGTAGCCCCGTCATCCCATGCTGCCTTGGAGCCCACTTTATGGACTGAAACTCCTGAGAAACTGTAAGAATAAACCTTTCCTTCCCTAACTTTGGGCTTCAGGTATTTTGTCTCGGCAACAAGCAAAAGGTAACTAAGACAGGTGGAGTTTAGATAAATAGGTGTTGATAGCTTGAGAGTATGAAAATCCTGAAACTCTTATATCTAAATCCTAGTGAGTTTGACTCCCAGGAATTCCATCAGGTTGTCTTACTGAACATGTGCGTAAAAGGCCCATATACATTGGATAGGGGAGAATATAATAATTATGGAATACTTGTGAAATCATTTTCCATGGCAAAGAGTAACACTCCTTAAGAAACTACTTTAGCAAATCCCTTTAGGGGAAATAGGCAGTCATCGAGCCCCTTATAAAACTAACATTTTCATCTTATGTAATGAGATTTTTAAAAAACCGTTTTAAAAAATAGTGTGAGAATTTGTCAAATTCATCGCCCTGAACCAGAGAGCAATTAAAAACTTTAGGATTTACTGTAGCATTCTAGAACATGTACCCTTTTCCACAAATTCTCACTATAGAACTATAGAGCTATAATAAATTCTCACTATAGAACTTCGGTATAATAGCAACGAATTGCAACTGACAAAGCTACAAAATACAAAGTTTACTTAGGAGGGAATTCTTAGGAAAACCCAAAGATAATGTGAAAGAAAGGCTGAGGGCCCTAGAGTAAACCAAGGTATCTAACACTTTCAGCTAAAGAATACATTAGGAAGAATAAGTACCAAAAAATAAAGGCTTAAAATTCCTCACATCCTACACATACATCCATAAATCAAACAAGAACAAAAATCATAAGAGAAGCCTGCATAAAAGACAACTTACCTACAGAGGGAACAAAGAGAAGAATGACATAAGAGACTTGTCTTTAACCATGCAAAGCAAGATTGCAGAGTGGAAAACCTAAGATGCTGAAAGAAATCAGAGGAATCTTTGGGTTCCCTATCCAGTGAAATTGTCTCTATTCAGTCAGAGGTAAAGGAAAATTAAAGACATACAGCAGTATTCGGAGAAAAAAAAAACTTAACAAAATTTCTTACCAGTATTACTTGCTCTTAAGAAGTAGTAAATGTCTTTTGGAGTGAACCAAAAATATAGAATAAACAAATGAGATCTGCATAAAGAATACCAAAGTGGAAATAAATGAAGATAATTTACAATATATAATGTTTCTTATGCTTAATGAAAATAATAATGTGTCCAAAATAAGTAGTGACAATTTTTAGGTTATTATAACACAGAGAAAAGTAAATTAAATGACACCAATGGCTTAAAGGAAATGAGGAAGGAATTGGTGAATTTTTTGCAAAATGTATTTGACCTAGTCCTTAAATTGCATATTCATTTGAAGCTTGACTTGGTTTAGTTATAAAGGCATACTGCATGCTATATGGTAACTCATTTATACAACTTACAAATGTGTTTATGTGTGTATATATGCATACATATATGTATATATATAGATAGATTCATGTATAGTTATGTGCTAGACAGTAGGGAAAAGATAACATAAAATACTGCTAAAACTCCAGAAAGCAGAAAAGGGGGCAGTTGTAAACTAAAAGAAATGTTTAAACAAAAGCAACTGAAACAAAGTGAAAAAAACCACAGCAGGATGAATATTGAGCCAACTATTAATAACCACATTAAATATGAACATCCTTTATAATAGACAATTTACAGAGACTGTTTAGATGATAACAAAAGCAAATCTCAAAGCTATGTATCCTTCAAGGAATCATGTTTAAATCTAAAAATAACAAAATAAAAAAATCATGGTAACAGGTATCAAAAGAGTATAGAGTGGCTCATGGAACCAACATTGATTATTTAAAGGCATCATAATCTGAAATACGAATGCACCTAAAATCGGAGTATTAAATATTTGCATCAAAAACTGTTAGAATTCCAAAAATAGAGTGATACGTTATTGTAGTTGGAGACAACACTCAACTTTCAATCCTTAATAGTCAGCAGCCATAAAATCACTAAAAACATCACTTAACTCAATAAAACTATTATTCAATTAAATGTAATTGATACTTATAAAATATTTTATCTATCAATAATAGAACACACATTGTTCTCAAGCTCCTGTGGAATATTCATCAAGATAGAATGTATTCTGGGTCATAAAAATATGCCTTGTAAATGTCTGAGAAAGAAAAACTCTCAAGACTATTCTTTCAGACTACATAGAAATAGAAAAATGCAATTCAATTACAGAAATATAGGTACAAAATCTCAAAAGATTTAGTTATTAAACACTACATTTTTCTACAAGACATGGGTTAAAAATTCTCAAGAAAGTTTAGGAAATATTTTGAAGAACATTAAAATATAACTTAGTCAAGTTTGTGGGACCAAATACAGGCACTGAACACATATATTAAAAAGTTTAAAATTCCAAAATCAATACAATAAATTCTCTCTGAGAAAGCTAGAGAAAAAGAAGGAAAAACAATGTAATATTGAAGCAAGCAGAAAAATATAACAATACTTAGAACAGTAATCAATAAAATTGGAAACAAAATCATTAACAGCATTACTCTTTATTGAAAAGATCAATAACTCGGTAATAATTTAGCCAGGCAAACCAAAAAATAAAAGAGAAAAAAACAAGAATTATTAATATCACAAATGAGAAAAGCCCTATCTCTACTGATTCTTTGAACATTTAGAAATAATTATTAAGGACCATTAGGAACAATTCTATGACCACAATGTTACTATCTTTGATGAAATATATCACTTCCTTGGAAAAGTAAAGCTACCAGAACTCACACAAGAATATATAGACAATCAAAAGAGTTTATATCCAGAGAAGCAATTTAATTAGTAACCTTACAAAAACTAAGCATGACCGCATGGCTTGAGCAATGAATTCTTCCAAGCATTGATAGAAAAATGCTTTCAAATCTCTACAGTTTTCAAGAAAAGGAAGTGGGAAGGAATACTTCTTAACGTATTTTATGAGAACACCATTACCCTAATACCAAATTTAGACTAAATCAGACCAACATGTCTGATGGACACAAATAATATTTCATGAAAGATTATCACACCAACCCAACAAAGCATCAACAAAACTGCAAATTATCAACAAATAGGATTTATTTCATTGATGTAAAGTTGATTCTAAAATCAGATAATGTATTTCACCATTTAAACAGGTAAAGGAAAAATGATGATTATCTCAACGAATATATAATATATAATCGATATAATTCAACATAAATTCATGATTTTATACAAAAATTATTTACAAATTAGAGAAAGCAGGGGTAGTGCTCAATTTGATTAAGAGAATCTATGAAATCCTATAGCCATCATCTAATTAATAATAAAAGCCTAATTGCTTCTGCCTAAAATGGGAAACTAGGAAAAATTTCCTCTCTTGACATTTATACTCAACACTGAATTGAAAATTTCAAGTAACAAAACAGGGAATAAGGGAAAATAGAAGATACTCACAATGGGGAAAAATAAAACTATCATTGCGTATCACGTGCTTGTCCATGTACAAACCAAAAAAATGCTGGATGTGGTGGCTCACATCTGTAATCCCAGCACCCAAGAGACAGAGACAGGAGGATCAGCATGGGCTCGAGGCTACCTGAGATACATATGAGTTCAAGGCTACCATGCACTAAAAACCAAGACCCTGTCTCCAAAAAACAAAATAAAAAAAAGCTGGAAAAAATCTAGGATTAATAAATAATTATAGCAAATTGAGAACATAAAAGGTTAATGTACAAAGGATCTCAAATTTTTCCTACATGATAACAATAGAAGTTAGGATTTGAAAGTTAAAATGCAATACCATTTATAGTGGCAGAAAACTGAAATATTTAATCATAAACTAATATATGCAATAAAGTATATGCAAAAATATACGTGCAAAAACTACAGTCAAAATAATGAAAGCATTCAAATCATGAAGAGAAATGTTGAAATCTTAAATATCTGTTAGTGAAAGAAGAAAAAATGAAGATACTTACTGGTATCATTCCTGTTATTATATATTCTGCCAGAGGAAAAAAAATTAAAGCTAGAAACATTGAAAAGATCATTGGTCACCAAGAGTTGGATGGAATAAATAAATATATGAAAACCAGATGATTTTGCTCAGTATAGCACTGTAATGGCGAACTGTGCTACTCTGCATTTTTCTTTTTTTAGAAAACCAGCAGAGATTTACAACACAAGGAGACAATCTAAATATATGTAAATTTTAAAACATCATTGAGGTCAGAGTATTCCATGAGAGCAGGCAGATTGTGACAAGAGTCTCTAATTGCATTACAAATTTATGAAAAAAATGACTTCAGCGAGAGTGGACATGAGGTTGAAGAGAGAGGGAAAGTTTTTTTAAATGAAAGGACTGTGTCAGACTCTAAAAGGAAATGCATATAAACTGTTCAGTAGATAAAGGTATCCCAAATGGGAATACGATGTATCAATCATGATACAGCAAAGCATGCTTACTAGAGTAGAACAATTAAATAAACAGGTGGTTACACAGCAGTCACATCTCTCCCTGGTAGAAGGGGAATTTATAAATAAGCAAAGGGCAAAGCTGATCCCTGTGATACTATATTACAGTTAGAGAAATCAGTCAAAACATCTCTTTTGCTTCTTACAGGTACAGATATTTATATATATAATACTATATCCAGTATTTATTTTTAATTATTAATATTTTACAACTAGAATACTTCCCTAGAATCAAGTATTTTTCTATCTGGTCCATCATTGTATCCATGCATTTAGAATTGGGTCAAAATGTAAATACACCATTACATATAAACAATGTATAAGGACAAAACTGTTTAGATTCTGAAACTCAAAACTATATATTGACAAAATTATATTGGCAAAACATTTTTCAATTAGGCTAGAGTACAGAGACCAAAGATCTCATCCAGGCAATTATAATCTCTGCCAAAATGGCTTAATTTTGTCTCATTTAAATTTCTTGAATTATAGACTACGTTTTGCAAAAGTCTACTTCATTGTATCATATGCAGAACTATCATTACCTCTTCTTTCTGCTATAAAAAATCCAGAACTTTTAAAAATTTATGTGTAGCCATAGTAGTTTGAGGTATTTAGGAAAAATTCATTAACATACAAAACTATAAAATTGGATAGAGTTGTCATAAGCAACACTGTAGAGACTTTGGAAATCAGTGGAAAGTAGAGTTTGATAACTTTATTCTTGAATAACTACTAGAGGATAAATTAGAGACAGCAGGTATCTGTGACCTTCTTAGAGCTCTAAGTATCTTCTACAGCTTAGTCAGAAAGAAAGATAACTTGCAGGGCAGGACCGAATCTGGACTGCAGGTTGCATTTAATTTGTGGTGAATAGAAGAAAATACATTAAGCTCACAGATTTGCTTGTCTGAGCTTGCAAGCTAGCCAGGTATGAACTGAGAGAGACCTAGGAACACGAAAGCCAGAGAAGAGCAAGATTGTTTCTCCACATTTCTTTTGTGAATTTGGCTATTGTAAATAAAAAGGATATCTCTCTTCACTCGGAGACTGAAAATATAAGAGCCAAAGATATATTGAGAAATGAATGGACATCAGCATTTGTACTAAGGCACAGTCAGAACTATTATAAGCTCATGGCATTTGAGCATGATTTTTGCACAAATATTTGGTTGTCAATTAAGTTAGGCAAACACAGGACTTCCACCTAGAAATGTAGGATGGGGAATAAAAGGTAAGTGAGATCAAAACTCTGAGCAGAGAATCAGCCACACCACAGAAAGCAGATACATTCTACAGTTTATGTCCAGGAAAATGATAAAATTTGCACAAGTAATGTTTTTATGGAACTACTAGTCCCTATTCTAAAGCATAAGTGCCATTTATATTCTTAGCATCAACTGATACAGTTGCAAAATATCCCAGTCCCTTGCCAGAATTATGTAATTTTTTATACTGTAGACCTAAAAACTGATGGAAAACATATTTTCCTATTTTAAAAGTGAATTGTACATCTTATAAAGGACTTTTAAAAATCATATCTGGATAAATATCATTTTTCCAATGTTAATAACTTATGGTTTTTAATATAATAAAGATAAATTCTTAGGTTCTTTCTGTAAATGTTTTACATCAGTCTGTGGCTTTTTTCTTTACTTAATGGTACATTAAAGGGATATTTTTAAAATTCTGTGGTATATTTTTAATATACTGCACTTTTACTGTCACAACTGAAAACATTTTCCTAAACCAAGGTCATAAAAATTTATACTATACCTTCTTTTAGAAGTATAGAGATGGCAGTTTTACCAGTACCATTTATTAAAGAGGCTAGATCCATGTCTATCAGCATGCACTAAACTAATGTCAAAATGGATCGAAGATCTAAATATTAAAACAGAACCAATAAATCCACTAGAAGAGAAAGTAGGTAGAAATCCTAAGACACAGGTGGAGAGGGGAAGAACAAGATGCTGGAGCTCGCCTTTAATCCCAGCACTCGGGAGGCTGAGGTAGGAGGAGCATTGTGAGTTCGAGGCCGGCTTGCGCTACAACGCGAGCGCAAGGCCAGCCTGAGCTACACAGTGCTACCCTGCCTCAAAAAACCAGGGCTAGTAGTTTGGCTCAGTGGCTTATGCACCTGCCCTGGCAGGTGCAATGTTATGAGTTCAATCCCTGGTGCTGAAAAAAAAAAAAAAAAAAAAAAAGATGCTGGAGCTGTAAGCAGCAGAGAAGGATCCTCTCAGAAATGCTGGAATGTGGTGGTATGAGGAGGACAAGAAGGAGGGAAATGAGTCCCCTGAACCCAGGAAGAATCTGAAGCTCAAACTGAGCCCTACAGAGAGAGTAAAGAGGGAGACTGCAGGGAAGAAGGGGGAGGGAGTGTGTGGTGCCTTCTGCCTGAGAGGAGACTCACTGTATGAGAGCACTGGACACACGGTGTTGGCTTATGACTCCTGAGACCTCTGCAGGGAGACACGGCAGTGGAGAGGGCAGAGGAAGTGGAAGTGAAGGACTGAACTGACTGGCAGTGAGTGCAGAGGGCTCAGTCACACTGAACAAGAGAGCAATTGACCAGAAGCCATCATGGATATGAATTGGCTGGGATCAGAACTCAGAAATGCAGGTGGCTCCAACAACTCCCAACTGGGCTTAGACCTACAGATGGTGCTCAGATAGCAGTGAGCTGAATGAGTCTGCCTTTGGCCAGAAAATGCAGGGTCACTGAGATTATCCACTAATCCACCAAAAAAGCTACTTCTGGTTACTGGGTTTGACTGGCACAGATCAGAATTCTTTCTCTATAGGTTGTCTCCCAGTGAAAGCAGAGAAAAACCTGGAAGTGGACTTTATTTTTTCCTCTCTCTTGTTTTTTGTTGTGGTGATGTTTTCATTTCTGTTCTTTGCTTCTTCTCTTAGGTTTTTTTTCTCCTTCATTGTTTGATCTCGTTTTTATATGAATATGAACATGGCATATAGCCTCTTTGTGGTTGTGGTTCTGTTCTGTTATTCAGTTTATCTCTTCCTTCTCTCTTTCCCTCCAGTCTTCTGCACCAGTTTCCCAAAGTTAGTGTGATTCCCTTTGTCCTCCAACCTTACTTCTAATCTTTTCATCTTCCCATATATCTCTATCTATTCTTTAATCCATTTTAAACTTTAACCACTGATGATAAAATTAACATATGAAGGACTTGTATAGTGCACATAATTTTGTGGATTGTTTCAAATTTTGTTATAACAACAAATCTAATTTATACAGGTAAAAGCGGCAATTTAATGGTTAGTCTAGTTAGTCATTTTCTAGGCTGTATTTGATTGTATTGGTACTACTGTAGACAAAAGTGGCATAATTGTTTGGAACAGTTGCTTGTCTTGGTATTCCATGACTGGGGTGGACTAAGGGTAGTGGAAAATACTGTGGCACAGGACCAAAGAACCAGGAACCAAGCCAAACAAGCAGTAACTTCTCATCTCCAACAAATTGAAGAGGTAGGATCTTCCAAGAGTCTCAAAACCCAAGCATCAGCCAAACCTGGAAGATACCTTGAGAAGTAATCGTCATCTAAGGGTCCTAAATACTAACAATAAAGCAATACACCGTAGCAATTTACAAGCATCACTCTGGGAATTAAGCTGAAAAAGAAAATAAAATGAGAAGACATTTAAACAAGATGTAACTCCAGCTATCCAGTTCACCAAAGCCCAATCCAGGGGAAAATGAGGTGGGACAATCTGAAAACCTCTCTCCTGGTCTCTCTGAACTGGTAAAAACAAAGCAATTGATTGAGGCTCTGAAAAAAATCAAATCAGAAATAATCTCTCAGATAACTACAGATATGGTTTCTAAAATGAACACCATGCTAAGTGACATGAGCAGATACAGAGAAAAAGATAGATAAGTTTAAGAAAATTATGGAGCTGGGATTTAGCTCAGCAGCTCAAACACTTGCCTGGTAAGCACAAGGTTGTGAGTTTGATTCCCAGTACAAAAAAAATTATGGAAGCTCTATATGCTCAGCATAAGAAATAAATACAATCTATAACACAGATTCAAGCAGATATTCAGGAGAGTAAAAATTTCATTACAAGTATTCACAGCAAATGAAGCCAATGAGAGGGCAGGATCTCAGATATGGAAGACAAGCTTGCAGTTAGCAATCATGAAAAGAAAAATTTCTCAAAAATAGCAAGGGGCAATGAAAAATTAGTCCAGTAGCTGCTAGATAAGACAAGGAAATAATACTTATGGTTCATTGGAGTCAATGAAAAAGCAGGAGATTCCAAAAAAATGGTATTAAAAAGCTGTTCACAGACATGGCAGAAAACTTCCCTGGTAGAGAAAAAGAATTTGACAGACAGATAAATGAGTCATTATAGAACTCCAGTTAGCCACGATAAAAAAAAAAAAATCTACCATCAGGCATGTCATAGTCAAGATTCCAGAAATTCTATACAAGAATAGAATCTCAAATTCTGTTAGGGAAAAGAAAAAAAATCACCTATATGAGAAAGCCGTTCAGAATCACAGCTGACTTCTCAGCACAAATTCTCAATTCAAGGAGAGCTTGGAGTGAAGTACTTCACATCCGAAAGGAAAATAACCTTCAACATATATGTATTAGCTCGCAAAACTATCTTTCAAAACTGTTGGAGAATAAAATACTTCCATGATATAGAACATCTGAGGAAATTGATAACCACAAAACCAGCACTCAGAAATGTTTTGAAGGGTATTCTAGAAAGAGATAATAAGGAATACAATTACATGAACCCTAATAGAAGGAACTCACAAGACGAACAATTAAATGGAGGGTTAAAAAGAGGGGGATCCAACAACAGGAAAATAGCATGACAAGGATAGCTCAATTCACCAATCAAAACACACTGGCAGAATGGATCAAGAAGCAAGACCCAACAATATACTGCATATGAGAAACACATAATTTAAAAATAAATTCATAGACTGAAAGTCAGAGAATGGAAAACAATATACCATGTGATGGGAATTCAGAAAAAAAGCACAGGTAGCTATTCTATTTGCAGACAAAGTGAATTTCAAGCAAAGATTCATCGAGAGAGATAAAGTACGACAATACATTCTTGTGAAGGGAACAATCCAAGAGGAAGAAATAACAATCATAAATATATGCAACAAATACCAGTGCACCCAACTCTATAAAACAAGTACTAACAGGCATGAAAATCAAATAAGCCGTAATACAATTGTATTGGAGGATCTCAATACCCCACTCTCACAAAGAGACAGATAAACTAGACAACAAATCAATGAAATAATAGAACTGAACTAAACTTGTGAAAAAATGAACTTAGTAGATGTCTACAGAATGTTTCACCCCACAACATCAGAATGCACATTCTACTTATCTGCACACAGGACCTTCTCTAAAATAGATCACATACTGCGTAATAGAGCATGCTCAAGTAAATTCAAAGGAATTGAGATTATCTCATGTGTATTATCAGACTGTAGTGCATTGAAATTGGAAATACACTGCAAAAGAAACCACAAGAATTTCATAAACATATGGAAGTTAAATAGCACCATCCTGAACCACCAATGGGTCACAGATGAAATTAAAGAAGAAATTATACAGTTTTTTTCAGTTGAATGACAATGACAACAACATACTGGAACTTACGATACACAATGAAAGCAGTCCTACAAGGTAAATATATAGCAAAAAATACCCCAAATCAGGAAAATAGAGCAAACACATATAAACAATTTAATGGTGAATTTCAAACTTCTAGAAAAAGAAGAGCAGGCTAAGGCAAAAGCTTAAAGGAGGGAGGAAATTACAAAGATCAGAGCAGAAATTAATGCATTAGAGACTAAAAAAAAAAACACACGCACAATGAATCAAGGAATCGAAGAGCTGGTTCTTTGAAAGATTAAATAAATTGACAAACCCTTATCCAATCTTATCAAAAAAGGAAAGAAAAGGCTCAAATTCACATAATTAGGAATGAAAAGGTTGAAATGTCAAGGGGTACTGCAGATATTCCTCTACACATACTTTGAAAACTTGTATTCTAATAAGATGAAAAATTCACAAGTAATTTACAGACTCCTAGATACATATGAATTATAAAACCTGAACTAAGAAGATATAAAAATCCTATTAATCAATGAAAGCAATCAATGAAATTGAAGATGTAATTAAAAGCCTATCATCAAAATAAAGCCCAGAACTTGACAGATTCACTGCTGAATTCTACAAGACATTTAAGGAAAACCTAACACCGAAACTCCTCAGTCTCTTCAGTGAAATTGAAAAGAAAGCCGTATTCCCAAATTCATTTCTGGAAGCAAGCATTTCTCTGATACCAAAACTGGAGAAGGAACCAACTAAGAAAAAATTGCAGACCAATTTCCCTAAAGAATTTAGATGGAAAAATCTTCAATAAGATACTGGCAAACAGAAAGCAGTAAATCATCAAGAAGATTATGCACCATGAAAAATTCAGATTCATTCCAGAGATACAGCAATGGTTCAACATACATAAATCAATAAATATAATACACCATATGAACAGAGCCAAAAACCATGGACTCACCTCAATAGATGCAGAAAAAGCTTTTGACAAAGTCCAGCACTCATTCATGATTTTAAAAAAGCCTACAGGAAAAACTGGAATACATAGTCTTCATCTCAATCTGATAAAAGACATCTATGTCAAAGCAACAGTCGACATCATGCTAAATGGACAAAAACTGAAAGCTTTATTTTTAAAATCAGGAATGACAAGGATGTCCACTGTCTCCAATCCTATTCAACACTGTCCTGGAAAATGTAGCCAGAGAATTTAGATAAAAGAAAGAAATTAATGAAATAAAAATAGGAAAGGAAGAAGTTAAATTATCATTATTTGCAGATGACATGATACTTTGCATAGAATACCACAAAAACTCCACTAAAAAAACGTAAATTTAATAACCAAATTCAGTAGTGTAGCTGGATACAATGTCAACACTCAAAAGCCAATAGCCTTCCTGCACACGAACAACAAACTCAGTGAAATAGAAATCAGGGAAACAAGCCGGGCGTGGTGGCGCACGCCTTTAATCCCAGCACTCGGGAGGCTGAGGTAGGCGGAGTGA
>RJWM01047416.1:0-11871 GCA_004363535.1 Dasyprocta punctata | reverse complement strand
TTCCAAATGACAGCGCAAACCTTTTTGCTGATAAAGGTCCAGATTTTTTACCATCATGTCATTGTCTGTCATATCATATAGCACTACAGTCCATGACACTCAGAAACATACATTTGAACAAAAATTACACAAGAAACTAATCCACACTGTAGGTTTTAGTGACAGCTGAAGTGGAGGAAGTAAAAAAACAACTTGGAAACTTATTTAAGCATAAAATTAAATTTCATATACGGTATAGGGGTAGGGATGTAGCTTAGTGGTAGAGTGCTTGCCCAGCATGCACACATCCCTGGATTCAATTCCCAGTACCACAAAAAGAAAAAAAAAAAAAAGAAAGAAAGAAAGAAAGAAAAAAATTATACACTGTATAAAGAAAAAAACAATGGTAAAGAGTAAGTATTAGAGGGCCAGGGATATAGCTCAGCAGCACAAGTGCCTGCCTGGCAAGCGCAAGGTACTGTTTGATTCCTGGCACCAAGAAAAAAAAAAAAAAGAGTAAGTATTAGAAAGACAGCCTTATTATCAATCTCAATAACCTGAGTTGAACACTAGGGTGAAAATCACCATGGTTGAATTACTGAATAAAAAGAAAAATAAACTCTAGAGAGACTGAAGTAATTGGTACATAGATTATAGTAACCAACTACAGCTTTCTAAAGGTAGAAAAGCAATCTCAAAAAGGAGAGAGTGAAAGGTAGATATGAGTTATAGAAAAGCAAAGATAAAACAGGAGCATATTAAAAGAGAAGTCCATGTTCTCAATAACAAACAAAAAAATGTGGCACAAAAGAGGGAGAATCTACATCACCACACCTTTCTCAGCTAAAAAGTGAATTATTCCCAGTATTTGGCCACCCAAATAGTTCTTTCATCATTAAAAGGTAAGGGGAGGGAAGGAAGAATCCCTCAAGGAATAGGGTGAACAACACAGACTGCACAAGTAGAATGTTGTATATTTGCTGTAAAACCTGATACCTGCAAAGTTACAAATATCAGGGGAAGCAATGTTTTAAAAATTGCATTCAAGTTAGTAGGACATGGTGACACACACCTTAACCTCAGCACTCCAGAAGCCTGAAGCAGGAAGCTCACAAGTTCCAACCCAGCCTAGGCAACTTAGCGAGATCTCACCTTAAAATAAAAAACTGACAAAAGGGTTGGCACTATAGCTCAGCGCAAAGGTGCTGGGTTTAAACCCCAGAACAGGGGTCAGGGGTGAGGAGATGGGGTGGCAGTGCGAAAATAAGTAGGAAAAAGTCATTTTTAAATCCCACATACTGAAGTATCCCCAGGGTGGGATGACAGGGAGCTACCAGCTAATAGAGAACTACGAACCTCAGCTGCCTGGAGAATATCCAGCCTAACCAAAAGCTCTGGCAAGACTAAGAGTGAATACACTTGATATGACACAATGAACGACATCTAAAATAAATTGGAAGCAGCATCCTGTTAGAATCCTATTTTAAACTGTGAAATTGACTTTCAGAAATGTCAAACTAGTTGGTCCAACTGACAGAGCTGGGAATAAAAATTCAGGAGCTTTCTCTTTCACCATATTGCCTATACAGGGCAGTAAGATTAAAACAAACAAACAAACAAAAACTACCTAGGATTAGAAACAGGATAAGGTCCCAATTCAGCTCTAGGTGGAAATATTTGCCTGGACACTCACAAAGCCTTGCAGTACAACAAATGCTTAAGAGAATGGGCGGGGAAGTCTCAGTGTCTGAGTCTATACACCCATGACCCCGTGATCTTGAGCAAGGAATGTTTAACCTTTCTGTGGTTCGATTTCCGTCCCTGTAAATCGAGGTTAGTAACAAAACTCTACACCCGTCATTCTAATTGCAATGAGAAAGCAGAGGCATTCAACTACTGTCATAATCATACTTGAAAAGACTGCATATTCACGAGGTATCTAGACTCCCTGTCCACTTAGGCCCACCTAGAGGTGAGGAGAAACACCCTGAAAATCCGCCTAGTTCTTCGCTTTCACAAACATAAAGGCATCAAAACTTCACAGTAATCCTAAGAAGTATGCCTCGCCTCAGTTTTATACATGCAAAAATAGAATGGGAGGGATTGCGTGACTTGTTAAAGACCACCCAACTAACAAAGGAAACCTCGAACTCAAGCTAACTCGAGCCCAGCTGACCAGACAACTTCAGAGGACGCGCGCCACCGAAGTCCCCAGTTTCCTTCTCCGCCCGAAAGGCCAAAGACGGAGTCTCAGACGCCCCCAACCCCTCCCCCAGTCTTTTCTGAGGTTCTTCTCCTACTGACCCAGGTAGATCACAAGAGGAATAAAACCCCAGCGGATGGCAAACTGGCCGCCCTTGAAGAGCTGCTGCAGCCTCTGCTTAGCCTCTTTGCTCAGCTTCACCATGGCGACGGCCTGACAGCACAGGGAGGGCCTCCACAGAATCTAGCTCTTCCAAAATCCGCGAAGAAAAGGAAGTGCGCACGCGCCACACACTGCCTTTACGGCAGGAGTCGTGAGCATGGCCTGCAGAGGTCGTAATTCATCGCCCGTAACCCGTCACTCTCCTCCACGGCGCCGCCAGTAGGAGGCGCATGCGTGGTTGGTTTACCTTGTTCCACCGAATGTAGTTCACGTTCTACACGTTTTGTACCCTGGGTTTTGTCGGCTGCTAGAGGAACTGCTCTTAGGGTTCCTTTGTCCCACAGCGCACTCCTTCCCACAGTCTTATCTGTTTTTTTTTTTTTAAAGACAGGGTGTAGCTTACTAGTTCAGGCTGTCCTTAAACTCACGACAGTATACAGCCTAGGCTGTCCTCGAACTCGCTGCAGTTCTCCTGCCTTGGCCTCCAGAGATTTAGACTTGTAGGCGTACACAACCACGCCCGGCCTGTTGTTTTGTTTTTGTGGTACTGGAGGTTGAAGCCAAAACCACTGACTGAGCTGTATCTCTGGCTCTTTTTTAAAACAGTCTCTCATATGAAAAATTCAAAAATTAGATACATAAATAAAGAGCAAATTAGAAGATAAGGAGGAAATAGATCTTCAAATGGACAGGGGAACAAGAGATGGAGGGAGGGGAAGGAAAAAGTATAAAATAGAGCTTTTGCAACTGGAAAAGGAGCCAATGGTTGGAAGAACAGAGAGAAAGAAAAAGTGGGAGAGAATTAAGATGTATTATGTGCATGAATCAACTTCCCACGATAACTGTAATCATTATGTACTACAAACATGTATTAATAAATAAAATCTGCATTTCAAATGAGTAACTGTTCTAGCATTTAAATGTTGTCTTGCTATTTATATCAAGAAACTTTCAATTTCATATTAAAAAGAAAAAAAAGTGTCGAAAGTGCTGGAATGACAGTCGTGCGCCACCATGCCTGGAGTAACTCTGAGGTGTTCACTGTCTCATGTAAAAGGAATGTTAATTTGAAAGGACTGGACTTAAATCCTGATTCTTAGATTTGCTGTGTAATCTTGGATAAGTTACCTAATGTTTTAAACGGGGTATAATGCCAGCATATAGGAGCCTGAGACAGGTTTTTGAGTTTGAGGCCAGTCGGAGCAATTTAGTGATTTAGGAGATCTTGCCTCCAAATGAAAAAAATTAAAAGGACTAAGGATGTAGCTCAGTGCAGAGGCCCTGGGTTCAATCCCCAGTACCGAGTTTTTTAAAAAGGCTGGTATCTGGTATGTTTTTTTTCCAATCCCCCTTCACATTTTTCAAACACGTTAAATTACTTGCCAAGATTTTCACATTTGAGAAATTCCACGTGATTCCAGACTCTTTGAAAGAAGCTGATGAATCCCATTCCAACAGTCAACGGGAATTAATAGGAAATGATACCCCTGTTCATCTGTCTAGCGCTGGTTGGTTTAGAATTGCAGTAGCTCTGGACTCTGGCTGCACATAGACTCACTTAAAGCTATATTCAGAGTGGGGACTTACTCCTAGAAATTCTGATTAGTTTGGGCATGAGGCGTGGCCATTGCTTTGCCTTTGCATTTCTCAGGTAATTCAAATAGTCAGCGTCCCTTAATTCTCAGTGAGTAGCTGCCTGACTGCTGTCCTATTTAAGCATTTGACTCCAGGTCTGAGATAGCTTGGCTTCTAGGGCTCTAAGAGATTTCTAAGGTTTTGACCTTGAAGACTCCTGGACTACTCCCAAGATACATAGTCACATTTTCTGTGAAACTCTTAAGATATCCAGTGGCTCCAAAAACTTTCCCCTTGCATTATGATTATTTCTATGTTTGGCTTAATAGCAAAAATTGTATCTATGTTGGTCACCATGTTAAGTGCTTTAAATACAGACAGCCCATTTTTGTCAGTATGAGAATTTATAAGATTGCACTGTCATACCGGTTATTTTACTAATTTTTATAAGCACTAAAATATATGAGATATAGGACTCCGCTTACAAATAAGGAAATTGAGATTCAAATATTAAATAATTGATCCAAAGTCACACAATAGGTTTTAGCCCTCAATCATTATATTACCCTTTGCTGTTATCTTCAGAGGAGAAACTACTCCTGTCTCATCTTTCATCCAGATGCCTGATACATAGTAAGAATGCATTGAAAGTGACATTTATCATCTCCGGCTACTACGACTTGTATCTAGATGTCCCCCCCAAAGCCTCATGTGCCCATAGGTGGGGCCTTTGAGAGTGACTGAATCATGGACAGGATAACTGGATTAGCCCACTGATTAGTTTAGCATAGTTCTAAGTGTGGATAAAGGACTTACTGAAGGGGGAAGACCCACCCTAGGTGTGGGTGACACTACCCAATAGGCTTGTAGCCTGGCTGGAATAAAAAGGGAAAGAAAAAGGAAGTCTCTGCTGCTTCCTGCCTGCCTTGCCATGAGGTCTTTCTCTTCTGCTATGCCAATCTGCACTGGAGCCAGCTATCGACTAAAACCTCTGCAAACTGTAAACAAAAATAAATCTTTCCTCCTTCAACTTGTGGGTGTCAGGTATTGTGTCCCAGCAATGAGAAAGTAACCAAGATATCATGATAAACACTACCAAGATCATTTGCCTTCCTCAAACACTCACTACAGGCTTACTACATGATAGGAGATTAGACCTAGACATAGACATAGACATAGACATAGACATAGACATAGACATAGACATAGACATAGACATAGAAACAGACATGTGGATGTGGATATGGATATGGATATGGATATGCATAGATAGATATTTCTACAGTAAGATTATGCATCAAATGTGATAGAAAGGCAGAAAGAAAACACCTAACATTGCCTAGGAAGGTCAAGAAAGTTTTGAATAAGCCAATGGCAGTTCAACTGAAGGGATGAAATAAACTTGAGAATCAAGATAAAATCAGCAGGAATTGTGAGGGAAATGAATGTGAAAAGCAAAATGAAGGTAGGAGTCAAGGATGACTGCATACATTGGAGGTTGTGCAGTTTACTGAGCTAATTGTCTCACTCCTTGACCTCCACAAAGTCAAAATTATGTAGCTTCATCTTTACAGGGATCCCCACATACAGATTTGGGAATGGGGCAGCATTGGAATAGCTGAAGGATATTTTGCTCCTTGGATATATTTCTTGTTAAAGAAAAAAACAGTTAATAATGTGTGTTTTATTTTTGTTACTGTTGTTGGTACTGGGGATTGAAGCCAAGGCCTTTACACTAAGCTATATCTCCAGCCCTTTCTTATTTATGTACATATGGATGGATGGATTTATTTGTGGTACTGGGGATTGAACCCAGGGATTTCACACTGATCTATATCCCCAGCCCTTTATTATTTTGATACAGGATCTGGATAAACTGCTCAGGCAGAACTTGAAGTTGTGATCCTCCTGCCTCAGCCTCCCAAGTGCTGTAAGTACAGGCATTCATCACCATGCCCAGCTTCTCTTTTATACTTGATGTGCCTTCCTATGACACTATATGATAAGCCATGATGTTTTTATGTGTTTATTATTCTGGAAGTTTGGGTAGTGATGATGTTCAGCTCCCTGTGCTATTGACTATCATGAGGCAAAGTTCCCACTTACAGATTTTACCTTCTAGTTACAGAAGAGGTATATTAGGTTGCTATTGTTTGGGAAAACAAAAACATAAATACAAGATTAAGTACAATGACTGGGAAGGGGAAAATCTGCACTTGAATCCTTACTTTATCACTTAGCTATGCACCCATGGTTATTTATTTGACCTGAATCTCTCTTCTCATCTGCAAAAGAGGATAACAGTAGGACCCATCTCCATCAGTTATTGTAAATACAAGCAGGATAGTCTGCCTAGCTAAGTAAAGACTCAATCATAGTAAGCTGTTATATTACTGCTTTTTGTTTGCATCTTTGTTTTTATTAGTGTCAGTTTCAATTATCACAATTTTTCAGTCTTTTTCTCTTAATTCTAAGACTGCCTATATGGAGACTTCTAGAAACTGACTGCACCTGCTCAAGTGAGGAAAAGAAAGCAATTGAATATGCAATGTAGGAATAATGAAATATAGTTCTAAAGGACTATGTTTTATACTTTGTCTCTATTGGTTTTGGGTTTTTGTTTTAGTTTCTGTGGTCCTAGGGATTGAACCTGAGGCAGGAGATCAGGGCATGGAAAACTGGCTGGAGAAGTAGGCATGAACCGTCAATCATTGGAGTTCCAGGACACATGCACAGAACATTTCCCAAAGCCCTGCACATGCAACCAATCAGAGAGTTCTATCTTCAGTTCTTGAGAGAACCAAGAAGGTTTCTGATGGGATTCCCAAGACCTGATATCAGCCTGAGGACTGTGAGATACAGAAAGACAGCTGACCCTGAGTTCTGGGTCACTCTCCTCTCTCTTCACAGTATTCCACTCTGACCCTATAGAGTGTACTTGTTTTCCAATTTTTAATTGGCCCACACTCACTCTATGGAGCATGTTTCTTTTCTTTTCATTTTTGATACCTTTAATAAACGTAAAACCTTGTTACTTTTTACACTTGTTTTGACAACCTCTTTGTTCAGGAACTAAAAGAACCTAGAAAACCACCTCTAGAAGGGCACTCCAGTCCCCACAAAATACCCTATCAAACCCAAGGCCTTTGCACTGAGCTATATCCCCAGACCTTTTGGTTTTGTAAGATAGGGACTTGCAAAGTTACTAACTTTGCCAAGCTGGGCTTCAATTTACGATCTTCCTGCTTCAGCTTCCCAGAGTGTTGGAATTTTTTGAGACAGGGTCTCACCCATTTGCTCAGGTTGTCCTTGAACTTTCAGTCCTCCTGCTTAAGCCTCCCAAGTACCTAGGAATACAGGAGTGTGCCTCAGCACCCAGCTTTTCACTAGATCCTAATACCATGCTATGAAGAAAGGAAGATAAGCTTAAAAATCAGGCGGATTTTAGACAAGAACTGCCAAGATTTAAAACCAATTCTGCCACTTACTCAAAATGAGGACCTTAAGAACTAGCTGATAATGTATCAGAGAAGCTGATTAATTCACCATGGTTACCAGGAAAACAGGGCTTAGTTTCTAAAATGTAGCCAACTAGATGAGCCACATGAAAGACAGGGAAATTTTTATTATGCATCTTATTTCCAAAAAGTTTTATTTTAAAAATATATCAATATTCAAATAACATGTGCTTTCTTGGGTTTTAACTCTTACTTTGTCCTCTTTTTTCTCCTAGGGTGTTTTTGAGCAGATAAACAATCTCTCATTGCCATGGACGCCTCAGGCATCTTGGGCAAGCATATTCATGAAATATAAATTCCACAAAGAAGAGATTAGTCAAAAAGCATCACTGAGACGTCAACCAACTACATGGTTTTACCAGAAAAAGGGAGTTTCAGAAAGCTGTCATACCCAGCCACTGCCCACAAGGATTTGGTAATCTCATTTTGAAACAGAGTACACATACTCCTTATAAGACAACAGAGCATGGAATAATAGCACAGTCTGTAGTACGGATTATACATTGCTAAATCACAAAGGGCTGAAGTGTTTAGGGGAAACTTCATAGGAACAGCCCTGAGCTGACTGTGTGTGTGGTGCTGGGGATTGAGCTCAGGGCCTCAAGCGCGCTAGGCAACTCAAGCACTGAGTAACACCCGTGCATCCCCTGAGCTGATTCTTGGCCTCAGGCAAGGGGATGAGAAGAAGAAAGGCCAGAGCATGCACCATTATGTGGGTGGCAGGAGAGGAGAAAGAGAGGAGGGGGGAGACAGGAGAGAGAAAAGAGGAGAGAAGGGAGAAGAGAGGAGAGGAGAGGAGAGGAGAGGGAAAAGAGAAGGAGACTGAGATCCTTTTAAGTGGAAGAAATAAAAAGCTCCAGGCACAAAATAATGAGACCAAGTAACAAAAAAACCTGACTGTCAAGTTAAGGATTTGGATTTTAGCCAGAGAATGGCTGGAAAGCTGCCAAATATTTTAGAGGAAAAAATGTTATAAAATGAAACCATTTTTAGGTTTTAATTTTTTCAATTTTCTTTATTTTGTTGAAAGGGAAATAAAATCACATAGTTTAAATTTAAAAGGCACAAAAGGGTATATAGTAGGACGCCTGCTCCCACTTTTGTCCCCCTGCTGCAATTTTTCTCCCAGAGGCAAACCAATGTCACTTTTTTTTGGTATTCTTCCAGATATCTGTGCATAAGGAAGTAAAGACACGCAGACATTCCACCATGCCCCCTTTTCTGTAAGCAGAATCTCCACACCTATTTACCTTGCACCTTTCACTCAGAAATACAACTTAGAGATTCTTTTTTATGAATGCATAAAGAGCCCTCTTTATGTTTTTAAATAGATAGATTGTAATAACAGAATACGTAGTTAAAATTTTCTCCACCTTTTCTCCCCCTTGGTGCCCAGTTCTCCCAGAAAGCACCTCAGTTGGTCTATTTTCTCATATATCCTTTGAGATATTCTAGATATACGGAAAAGACAAACACATACACAACCCTTCCCCTCACCTTTAAAATAAACAAATAAGATGAATGCTCTACACTTACTATCTCACTTTTATTATTACTATTGAGAAGTAGTCTTGGAAATCTTAACAAAGTCTGTTTGGATAAATAATATTGCAACAACATCAATTTCTGGTTTTGACAATGTATTATGGTTATGTACGATGATGTCATTAGGGGCAACCAAGTGAAAGACACACAGCAACTCTCTACATTACTTTTGGAACTCTATGAGTCTTGAAGTATGTCGAAATAAAAGCACTGTAACTATTTCTCAGTGATTATTCCATATCAGTGCACAGCTTCATTTTTTACAGAATACATCTAACAATTGATTTAACCTCTCCTCTATGAAGGCAAGCAATTTCAGATTTCCTTAACACTGATAACTAGGAACAGTGTCCCTCAGGACATGTGCAGCCTTTGACTCCATTGTTAAAAGTTATCAGCTGACCCAATTATATAACCACAACAAAAATCCCACCAGGAGAGGCCAGAGAGTCAGAAGCATCCTTGTCTCATCCTCATCCTGCTATGTACTAGTTCCTTGACAGTGAACATGGCACAGCCTTTTGGTCTTGGTTCCCTCATCCCTAAAATTGGGATCACCTGCACTGATGACCAATTATCCTGAGGATTCCATGAGATGATAACTGTAACAGCATTTATTCAAGTTGCATCCATTGTGCAAATAAATAGGCAGGAATGAGTCTCACCTCAAACTTGTATCACAATTCTCTATCTAGTCAAGTTAGTCTTTCAAAAGACAAGAGACTTTTAGGCCAAAGCCCAAGGACTATATATATTATAAGTGGCAAAGAAAAGTAGCCAGAGTTTTGTGTTGTTTTACATTGCTCCCATGCCCACCAAATTCCATGATGGTGATGAGAAAGACCCATTAAGGATGATTGCATGCAGAGAACTAGGTTATGAGAGAGGAAGACTGAGATGGGGAGAGTCATTGTGTATTAGCCAGCTTTCGTAGTGCTGGAACACAACACCCAACATCCACAATTTAAAGGAAGATAGGTTTAATTTGTCTCGTGGTTTAAGGGGATTCAGCCCACGGCTGATTGGCTCCAAGGCAGGAGCATCATGGTGGAAGGGTGTGGTGGAGCAAATCTGCTTAGTTCAAGGTAGCCAGGAAGCAAAGGAGGGGAGCAGCACCAGAGAAGAAGAGCCAAGGAACCACATATGGACCCCAAGGTCATGGTTCCATGACCACACAGAAACATCCGGAGTGTATTTTACTAATCTCCTGGGTGATTCCCAAGCCAATCAGATTAACCCAATCAAGTTGAAAGCACATTGCTTTCATACTGAGCAGAAGCAAATTTGTTTTTTGTACAGGGAAAGACATTACCTCCTCCCAGGGACACTTACTGCAAACATTCGTCCAAGTAATGTCCTGAACAAAGAACAACCAGGGCTTCACGTTCTTGACACACTCAGGAACACTGTGTAGGGATGCCTAGTGCCCAGGGAAGATTGTTTCTCCCAATGGTCAGGATGGAAACATTAGCCAGGGGTGATTCAAAAATGAGGTTGAAGCCGGGTGTGGTGGCACACGCCTTTAATCCCAGCACTCGGGAGGCTGAGGTAGGAGGAGCGTTGTGAGTTCGAGGCCGGCTTGGGCTACAACATGAGCAAGGCCAGTCTGAACTACACAGTGCAACCCTGCCTCAAAAAAGAAACAGAGCTGGGAGTTTGGTTCAGTGGCCTAAGAGCCTGCCTGGCAGATGCGTGGTTGTGAGTTTGATCCCCAGTACAGGCATAGGCTAATTTACTTGCTCAAGTGTACACAGAAATAAGTAACAGGACAGGAATTGAAATATAAGAAGTTTAATTTTAGAGTCCATCCATTTAATTGGTACAGATAAGTAGATGTCTAGGTAGGGTGGCGAGTGTGAGTGGCTATAGACAGGCAGATTACAGATAGAAACAAGAGATAGCTATAGGGGTACAAATAGATAAGGACACAAGTAACCACTTTCATAGAGGGTAGGAAAACCTCTAAAATAAGTAAATAGTCTCAAAAGGGACCAACAATTTTACTCCAGGAATCCAACTGAGTTATAGATAAGTGTAATAAAGAAGCAGGGTTCAAAAATAGAACAGAGGGCCGGGAGTTTGGCTCAGCGGCTTACGCGCCTGTCAGGCAGGTGCGAGGTTGTGAGTTCAATCCCTGGTGCCGCAAAAAAATAAAAAAATGAAATAAAATAAGATGTAAAAAAAAAAAAATAGAACAGAAGAAAGACACTTGGGAGGCTGAGGCAAGATGTTCACTATAAGTCAGAGACCAGCCTGGGCTACAGAATGAGTTTAAATCCAGCCTGAGCTACCTAGTGAGACCCTGTCTCAAAATAAAAAAGAAAAACAAAGAGGGAAAAAAAATAGAACATGATAGAGGTAGAAAGCTTTTTCAAGATAAGATGGCCAGGATAGGGACTTTGGAGTCATCCAGGTGGTTTTCAAGGTCTCCCTAAGTCAAGACCCACTGTAACAGTGAGTGACCAGGTCCCACGGATCAGCAGCAAACTCTAGAGTGGACCTAGGGGTGGGAACAGTCACCTCTCAGTGGTCACGGTCTCAAGGGCAGCTCACCTGGCAGCAGAGACCAGTGTGCCTGCAGGGGATGGGTGTCAACCATCCTGTCCCCTGCTGTGAGTCCCTCCCCTCAGACACACATGCAGCAGATGCCATCCAGAAAGGACAAGGGAGGGGAGCAGACACCCAAAAGATAAAACTTTTACAAAAATAGACTGAATATTTACCTCAAAAGCCTGTTTCAATTATTGAGTCTGAATAAAGTTACTGGCCTGGATTAAAAGTAAGGTCCCCTAAGGACTCTGTGGCCCTGTCCAGCAGAACACTGGCTCATGAAGGAGCAGGTAGGCCACAAGAAAAATTCAGTCATCCCACTCTCCACGCCACACCTGC
>RJWM01047415.1:0-11918 GCA_004363535.1 Dasyprocta punctata | reverse complement strand
CTGCAAAAAAAAAAAAAAAAAGAATTTGGACAATAAAAAGCCAACTTTCTTGACAATTTCTTTTCACAGAGATGTTTTCAGATCTTTGAGAAAGATATTCTTGTGTTGTAAAACTAGCAAAAGCTTTTAAAAAGAGTTATATCTCAAAAAAGCAGGGAACAAATTTACAGTGGGAAGTTTTCTATAGTAAATTCGAAGAGATTTGAGGAAATTCAATGGTGTAGAGGGAAAAACAAGCCTGTCTTTTCACGTCTTGTTGTATTGAGAGTAATGGAAAATGGTTGTGACCAAAAAGGATTCAAAATCTCTCCACCCCTTCATGAAGCTTTTTATTTTTATCAGGCTTTATTTTAAAAGCAATTTTAGTTCCACAGAAAAAAAGATTGAAGGGAGGAGAGATTTCCTATATATTACCTACAACTACATATACATAGCCTTCTCCATTATAATCATCTTGGATCAGAGGGTCAACTTTCTACAACGGGTAACTCTAAATTAGGTACAATTAATCAAAGTCGTTAGTTTATATCAGGGTTTCTTTTTGATACTGAGTAGTCTATGATATTGCACAAATGCATAATAACGTAAATCTAACTTTGAAGTAACACATAATGTAGCTTCACTGTCCTACAAATCCTCTGTACTGGGTTCCACTTATTTATTCCCCCTAACACTTTCATCCCTGAGAATTAGTGATCCTCTTAATATCTCCACAGTTTTTTTTTAATCTTTCCAGAGTATCATGTATTTGGAATACTATGTTATTTAGCTTTTTCAGATTTTTTTTTTACTTTGTAATATGGATTTATAGTTTCTTCATATCTTTTCATGACGATACCTCATGTCTCTTTAGCATCAAATAAGATCTTATGGTCCAGGTGTATCTGAGTTTATAAAGTTTTCAATATGAATAAACATACTATACACATCTTTTTGCAGATTTGTATAGACCTATTTTCAATTCTGTTGGCAAAATGCGAGGAGAGTGATTACTGAATCTTTTGAGCAGTCTATTTAATTTGTGTACAAGTCTCAAAATATTTTCCAAAGTGGCTGTATGGGATGTTTTTTGTTCCACATCTTAACAAGCATTCAATATTGTATATGTTCTAGAGTTTTATTACCACAATAAGAGTGCAGTGGTACCTCTGTGAAATTTTATCTTATAATCTTAACCCCAAATCCTCTCATCTGGTTTGTTAATTCTTTGAAGTAAACCTACATTCTAGAATTTCACTGCCCTAAGCAACGTAACAATATTTCTTTTTTACATATCTTAAAATATTTTCGTTCTTTTAAAAATTTTATTAATACATGTTTGTTGTACATAGTTACATTCATTGTGGGGTGCTGGTACATGTACAAAATGCATATTTTCTCAGTTGAACATATTAAGATATTTTAGTTTGAATTTTTCTACAGTGATGAACTGTTAAGTTTATCATCATTTCAAAACTACTTAGTGTTTTGTTACCACACTGACTTTCTAATTTCATTTTTCTGTCATGCTCTTAAATTCACTTAAAACCACTGCAGTACACTTGGTCTTTCAATAATGTTGTTATCATCCGTAGCAGTGAGTGCTATTCAGTTAAACAGAACCAAGGGAATGCATGTCCACAATCATGTTAAATTTTAAGGAATTAACTCATAAAATTTTAGTGGAATAAAAGCAGACTAGCCAGATAAAAATTCAAGAAGAAATTGATATTTAATCTTGCTAAGGATGCATTCTAGAGACAATTTTTTTTTAAATTTCTAATTATTTATTTATTTATTTATTTTTACCTTGTTGGGGCTTCACAATCTTTTCTCTTAAAGCTTCCAGTTAGTTTATGAGACCCAGCCACACTACAAAACTTCATCCACTTTATTGAAAATTACTGATTTAATGTCATCATAAATTGAATGTTATCATGGAAGGTCAATTCATGGAATTGTTTGCATATAATCATTATTGTTTTACTGTTACTCTAAATTGGCAAAGTAATACATGTCATGTTAAAAGCTGTCATTTCTCTAATATGGGAAATCAAAAAGATGATACGAAAGTACATAGAATCTATTATGAGACAAGTGAAAAGAAAAATGAGCATGGGAAGTGAAGAAAAGGGAGACTAATGGTAAATGGGTATTATCAAACTTATTATGTGCACCTATGAAATGCCACTCTGAAGCTTGACATTTTGTAAAATTAATATAAGCAAAATTTAAAAATCAAAATAAAAAATCCAAAAAACAGGTCATGTAGCAATGGCATTTATTGAAATAACAATTTTCAAGGCAAAAAATTTAAAAAGTAAAATTTCAAATTAAGAAATGCTATTGGAATCTTTGAAAAAGCAAAGCATATAAGATATTAATAGCTTGTTATTTAATGGCATATTTAAGTTTTCTTATCTTTGTAGTTTACCTCTAAAATATTTAAACACATATACATGAAATTTTAAAACATGAAATATACATATATATGTACATGTATGAAAAGTGATCAACACAAAAAAATCTCCAATTAAATGCTAAGTAGCTCATATTTTAGCAAGCGATTTCTACATGTCAAGAAATGTACAACCAAAACAATAAGTATAAATACTAAAAAGGATGCAAGAGTAAATGAACAGGATCACTTTTCATTTGCATGTTCACTAACATCTTTCTTAAATGCTTATCTGCCTGCTCTTTTTTATGATTGTTATAACATATATGATTGTTATATAAAATTGAATTACAATTAAGCTACTTTTAAGTTATTAATCTCTTTAATAATCTGTAGGTCAATTTTAAATAAATAGAACAAAGATCATCCTTATGAATTGTAGATAGATAACCTGCTCATACATGCAAATTTTATAATCATACAGGTTCTTTTCATTAAACATATTTGATGCAGAAAATTTCATAAGAAATATAAGTTATCAAAATGACAGTATTTTGCGATATGAATGTTTAAATTAATGAGTCTATGTATTGGCAAATGACTTATATATCTTATTTTGCTTCTGAATTTCTAAAACAATCATTTAAAATCCTGCTTTATTTTCAAAATTCTGTCTAATTGACTTCTTTTCTAATGGTATTCATAAATTCTTTACCAAGTACAACCTAACACTTAATTACTCTAATAAATAAATTCCCTCAGCTAATTCTTGTATCATTGCAATTCAAGTAGTTCAATATACATGATTCTGAAAATCTGAAGAACCAAGGTATTTTTTTAACTGATCTTTCATAATGAAAATTAAGACAGAAAAGGAAATCTCAGTTTGATCTTGATCATTTAGGTTTAGAATTTATCACTTTTATTTAAAAGGGTTTTGTATATATGTAATGTCATCAATGTACTTATGATCATTAAAAAAAAGAAAAATCCAGCAATCACTAATTGCACATTCTAAAAAAAGAACCTCATTATCTGTTATAATTTGATACTTCATTAAAGCTTTTTTTGTGTATATCATACTCTTTCTCATCATCAAAGAGTATGTGAGGCTCATTAACTATCTTGAAATGACAAATTACTTTCTTTCTTTGACTACAAGCTTCTCTTCTTTTTATGAGTATTTTCCTTTCAAGATTACATTTAATCTTTTTTTACCCTTTAAATGATTTACTCCTTAACTATCATGAACAATTTTATAATTAAATGTTTTGAAAGAAGAAAAGCTTATCTATTTAGCCAAAAGCATATAGATTGCCTCACTGTATAAAGAGTCTTTATCCCTAAGCGTGTTCAAATGAGTGTATGAGGGAGATTATAAACACCAAAATAATCTTTAAGCTTGATTATTAGAGATGCTGTTAATAATTTAAAATTTTAATGGACTTGAGAATTTCCTATTTTTTTCATTATGCTTAAATTATACAGTTAAACTTACTCGTACTGATAATTATGAAGAACATTACTGTTGTTAGATCATTTAAATATGGGGGAAATGTTCCTCTGTGACATCAGTAAATGATATTGAGTATTTATTTTTTGGCTATATGTTGCTTGTTCTGATATCAAAGGGTGAATTTTGTCTGCATTTTACTAGCAATATAAACAACAAATACACTAGCTTTCACAGAGCTGAATTTATGGGTTGGACATCACAGAAGAACCATCGAAGTTCTAGGTCCCGTAAGGAGCTATGGAACAGAGCCTGTGCGAAAGTCAACCTTTTCTTGTTTGAAAATGGAGAAAAAAGAAAAAAATCAGTAAGAATGGCAGGAAAATATACATTCCATTAGTGGGACTTCAATCTCACAAATTCAATTATGCCTTTATTACATGAGTTGTTACTGCTTATCAAGAGTGTAAACAGACCAAACTTTACCAAATACTATACAGATAATTACTTTGGATAGTATCTCAGGAATATTGGAGTGAAGTTCAAAAATAAGCCTTGGCCTAATGTTCTAAATCGCATGTCATTGTCTACTTCTGTGTTACAAAATTTAAAATATTTATCAGTTTTTACATGGGCACGTATAATACTGCCAGAGTGTAATAAAAAAGATCTGACTAAGTTTCTTCAAATAATGAATTCTTTATAAGTGCATGTGTTATTAAAATTTACCTAGTTAGTTATAATTTTAATTAAAAGATACATAGACTTTCTGTTTTAGTGCACTTTATGGGAAATTTTATGATTACAATATTAATGTACAGGAAATACTATATATTAACAAACTAAAACAAAAGTTATAGTAACTGATTTGAAAATCTGAGACTATCATATATATGAATATATACATATATGCATATAAATATTTATATATAGTCATGTGTATATATGTTGACTAAAGTCATCTTTTTATTTATTTTGAATTTTAGCTTTAGGATGTGTGGCTACAAAAAGAAAAAAAGTGAGGAAAACAAAACGTACTTGAATAAGTCTGGTTAGAGAACAAAACACATTCATTTTCAATAGATGTCTGGCATATATTCTGGTAAAGATACTTGTACCTTGTTGACTTCAGATTTGGCTAAACATGGCAACAAAATCTAGCATTCTATAGTAATGAAAGATCATCATTTTTCTTCTTTTATTTGGTATTTATACCCCCCAAAATTTGAATTTTTCTTCTTAATATGAAGAGTTTTCAAATGGCAAATATTTGTCTTTTTACTTTTACATGTCTTTGCCAAGCAAATGTCATCAAATGAGTCTATTAGCTTAACATGCCTAACAATGTGTTCATTATTTCAATTTATTTGACCAATACTTGGAAGATTTACATGTAAACCTTGAAGCTAATAACATTTATCCAAATAGTCAAGCTCATGAAGTAAAAAATATTTCTGTGTTCCTATTCTCTTAGACATGTTATTTGAGAACCTAAATAGTTTTAACAATACTTTCACACTTCTTCGGTCACTGTACTGGAAATTATTAATTCCGTAAGTTGAACAGGTTTGTCAGTGCTAAGGAAGGTACATATTTTGACGACCCCTTGTAAACACAATGGATCAATCTTAACATTTGTTTCATTCTAAAATGACAATACGGTGGCAGTGTAGTCTGTCATACACAGTAAGTAAGTAGATAGGAAGGTAGAAATAAATAAGTGGGTGCATATGCATTTTGATTACATAATAAGCAAACATCAAATCAGCACAAATCTAAAATCAAGAACTATAATGAAATCAACTTTGACAACTCTTAAATCTACTCTTGCTTCTTCCTTTTATCTCTGCTTATACCTAGAGGCAGTTCATATGTTGAATTTTCTTACTATTTTCCTACATAAAGACAGTGTTACTATATGTAAGATCAGCCCGGCATGATACTTGTTTAGAATTTTTTATTTAGTTTTGATCTTCTGGGACTTACTGATTTTATGTTTAATCTTGCTTAGATTGTTACTAATTTATATCCATATTGCATATATAAAGGGGAATTCCTTTCATAGCTACATTTAATATAACATTATAAAAACATTTTATTCTCTATTTTTAGTTTCATGGCTTTCATCTATAAAAATGATAATGAAAGAACACTATTATTTTTTCTCTTTCAAATATGTTATGATCCTGTCCTTGGTAAACAACCATTTTGCTAGATTTTTAACCATCTAACATAATAATCTTTCTCTTACAAAATATGTTTATTTCATTGTATGTTAGTCCATATGCATTCCCCCAAATTGGAAATCGTTATTAATATTAACTAGATAGTGTTCCAACTGTCTTTGACTGAACTATGTGGAAAATATCATCAGTTGAGTTAAAAATGTGTACCTTGCTCTCTCAGTATGTTCTTTCCTCTGTAACAAAACTGTGCAAAACAAAAAACCCCAAACTCAGAGAAAATAGAGCATGTGTGGAGATTGCTAAGATATTCAATAAAGCAATATATTTTGACTGAACCTTGAAAAGCATTTTATACTTTGTATATATTCATTTTTTCTAGTACAATTGTTCATATCCTGAATTTTTCCAAGGGGTGTGTGTGTGTGTGTGTGTGTGTGTGTGTTTGTGTTTTAAAGATTAAGCTTCCATTCAAGGTTGAAATTCTTTTATAGTACCAGACTTTTATTTACCTTGGCAGGCCTCAAATTTCTTCCATATTTTTCTTATTTCAAATACATTCCTAACTTCTCTCTCTAGACAGGTTGAGTAGAATCGGGCTGATAGCTTGTTGTTTTCTTCTTGCAAATTCAATTATTCTTCTAGTCCTTTTGCTCCTCTGATCACAGGGAAGAAAATGAGTGTCATAAAATACTGAAAATATTTAACTAACAAGTCAGCCCTCCACTAGGTACTTCATTTAATTTATAATTCTCCTTCTTCTCCTGTAGTAGGGTACAATAACTATCAATGATGATGATTTGCATAATTTTTCTATGATCTGTCACATTTTTATATATGTTGGAAAATGTTCTCTATAAATTTTCTTTGGACGTCCTTCATCAGCTTTTGATCTGGACTAACTTTTAAAAATATTTTCTGTAATGGACTCAATAGTTTAAGGACTTGATTCTCAATACAGCAATGTGCAGAGATGACCTATAGAGTGTGGGTCATGGGATGCTTGGATTCATTCATGAATGAGTTCATAGCTGAATGGGCCAATTTGGAGGAAGTAGGTCACTATGACTATTACCTGTAAGGGTATATCTGATCCAGAGCACAGTCCCTGCTTTACCTCAGCTTTCTGCTCACCATGAAGAGAACAGCTTCGCTGCATTCCAAACTTCCACTACAATGTTCTTTGTTGCCTCAAGGCTACAGAAATGGAAGCAACCAAGCACAGACTGAAACTTCTGAAACTGAGCCCAAGCAAAACTTTCCTCTGTTAACTCACAGCAATGGAAAATTCACGCACACATTTACAAGCTGATCAGCTTTTGAATGAAAAGTAATATCCCCTTTTTTGTGAAGTCTAGGATAATAAATGTCATGACTATCTCTGGGACAAAATTTGAACAAGTCTTTTAGTTTTCTTTAAAATAGTGGAGTTGCCTAAACTTGGCCCTTCTGAGTAATGACACAAAGCTCCCAAATATCTCCTCTAGAACCAAGTCTGCTTCTGTATTAGTACTCCCATGGGACATATGGGCAAGGAACACGGATGGCTATACTTGGTTCATTCTGATCACTTTGCCATAAGTAAATCCTTTTGTTGCTATACCTGGACTCTTTTTATGTTTATTTGTTTCTGCTGTCATTTATAAAATCACAGAGACTAGTTTGGCATTTGGCAGGGATAGTTGAATTTCAGATGCTTAAAAATTCTTGACAGGATGCTTTCTCATTGACACATCTCTGTAAGGGATTTCCAGTGGGTAGGCTTTCTTCAAGAAACTGCAAAACCTGTTACTTCCTTTAAGGCATTTGATCCAAGGAAAAAGTCAGCTCCTTAAATTTCTGTTACTCAAGGCCTTCCCAACACTGCCTCTGTTTTGTCAGGTTGTAAGGATGTTTGACTTTCACTAGCAGTCTTCAGGTAGAAGTTGACACCAGCGAAGTGCCATAGGCACTTCCGCAAGAATTCTTCCCTGCTTAGCCTCTGTTACTCTGGTGGACGGTGTTTGCAGTACTACAGTTAAAATGATACCCAAAGTCTCATGAACAAGACACATTTTGCTTCTTAACTGAAACATAGTTTATCTCATGGGTCTACTATCATTCTTTGTTGCTTGTCCTGACATAAGAAATGTGTCATAGCCTGTGTAGCCTATGTATGCTACCATCATTGAAAACATTTTTTACTGGAAAAAAATAAAATGACAACTGAATTAAACAACACATGAAGATGTAGCTTCTTTATATATATATATTTTTTTTTTTTGCAAATTCTTTAATTCACCATAAGCTGATAAGAGTGTTGCTAATACTACAACAAATTTGTCCCCTCTTCACATATATCTATAAGAGAGATGACAATCTTTTTGTTCTTGGGAAATGGAAAAATAACTTAGAGCTCTCTATATTCTTACAAATCCTTTCCAAGTATCAATTTTCCATGTTTTCTGTAATATTTTCTTATATAAGCTGTTGAACTTATTGCTCATTAGTAATTTTTGGTTGCTGTTTGCAATTTTTATCGGCATGTATTTTTCTTTCACCTAACACCAATCATCTTCAGTACTGAAGTCATGATGAACACATTATAACATATTCATACAGAATTCAACTCAATTCAAATGTATGTGATTGTGTACTATGAAGTCTCTACAATCATGTTGAGCAAAATTACATGAAGACAAGGACAAAAATAAGCAATTTGGATATGTTGTGTAAAAGAATCTTTATCTGATCTATTATAATTGAATAACCCAACACACAATGTTCAGACATCTAAAACAGTGCTTTTCCCTTTGTTTTTATTTCTACTTTTAACACTAGTGTGCCAGTATTTCCTGTAAGTACAATACACGCTAATTACTACTTGAAAAGAGGAACTAAGATGTATTTTGTGAAACAAAGCTCAATATTTTTAGCATAACTTCAACAAATCAAGTAGCTATATCACTTTTCCTATATATTTTCTCAACTATTAGTGTTAATTTCTATGTTGACTGATTGGTGACAGTAAAATACAGCCTACATAGTTCAATAAATGCATGGATTTTTATTTGGATATGCCTATGCCAAAGCATATCTGCATATCATTATTTTACCCAGTGCCTCATACTACTTTGCATCATACAGACAGACCTAAATATCAACATTTTTCCAAGTAAAGTGAACTCATTTTTAAAATTTAAATTATGTCATTATAATTTGGACCTTACTAAATATTTTATTTTTCTAGTTACAGTGGTATTTTTGTAAGAGTCATTTTAATAATTAGTGGCATGTTGCTATTATCTCATGAAGGTTTGTCACTGAAGTGTTATCCATTCACTTTTATGCATATTAAATTCTAATTTAGGTATCTATTATTGTTAATGTGGTTATCTTCTTTGGATTTTGTTCAAATATCTGTACTTATTCCTTGCATTTTTGAGAAATGACTTTCTTTACAAATTCTACAAACTATAATGCAGTGTTATATTTCAGAGTTCCAGAGCACATCTTCTGTTTTTAAATTTTAATTTGCTAAACCGTATTCCAATTTGAAAGCAGAGCTTTGTGGCTGCTCTTGGAGTTCTGTACTAAAGTTTCCTTTCTATTAGTGAAAATGTTTTGGGAATTTGCAAGATCTTCAGCATTAATATTACTAGTTGGCACTAAAGATTTTTAGTCACTTAGTTCTGCCTAAAGGACTGGATTTTTGCTCAGTACTACCACAATATTTAAAATATAATTCATTTAAGAAAATAAATGAGTATTTAAAGTCATATTGATTTTTCCTATTATTCTTTCACACTATCATCAAGGATATTTTGGTTATTATTTTTGGCTTCACTTTCTAGTTCTGCAGCTCAAGAGCATTACATTACATTTCTTTGTTGAATTTCAAATAATGAGGATATGTCAGCAGTGCTAAGGAAGTTATTCCAGATCTTATTAAATTCGTACAGACTCCAGTCAGCTTTCTTTCTTTCTCTCTTTCTCTTTTTTTTTTTTTTTGTCCTTGCTATCTCTGCCCACTTAATCCTCCTATGCCATCTAATTTCAAAATGTGATTGTCACTCTGAGGTATCTTTTACTTTTTCATTCCCTAAAGGACTATAGGCTTTTCCATCATAAAATCAATATGCCAAGATGATAATCTCTTTGTAGTCTATGTGGCATATGATTGAAGTAATAACAAAACAGCCGTAATTAAATTTTTCCATTGCTAGTAAGATATTGTCTACAGAGACAAGTGTAGTTTAGTGATAAAATACATGTTTTTCATTCACGTTTCACGTTAGTTTTCAATGGAAGTTATTAAAATTTTACAGTTCGTTCTAATATGTTTACCACTGAGCCAATATGGAGTATTAGACAATTCTTAGTTCAAGGAAAGTAAAAATCATATTGAATTATGTTTCAAAGTAACTATGTAGCTTTACATTTAATAAATTTCATACAATTTGAAATTATTCATAATTGCATATTCAATTATTCTTTTGATAAATAAACAAGTTAAATTATGAGAGTGACTCATCAATCTAAGAAACAATACAGGCATGCTATTAACATTAGGAAATATATATATAGTGTTAGATATACTAATTTGTTTATTTCCTTGCTGCTTTGTCTCTGAGATTTCAATACCCTTGCATTGGGATTGTATGAGATTAAGTATAGTGATCCACGGTGACACAATGCAATTTAAGGAGAAAGGAGCTAGAAATTTACATTCTTCCTGCTAAGAATTGGGCTATGGACACTAAAACTATGATTTCTTAACTGAACACTTTAACCTGTGACTTTCTATTCTGAGTGAGTAAAATACCAAAAAGTACAGTGACATCACTTGTCATAGTCTCAGGGAGAGTCACTTGGTTGCATAACCAGCACTAGTACTGTAAGGCACATTTAGTTTATTTTTTAAATTTTTATTCTTTTTATTGCTTTGGCCTCCAGCAAGTATCCTTCTGGTAAATTTTATGAAGTTTGTTCTTAAGCATTCTCTGAATGTTATCTTTCTTTGTTTTTTTTTTCCTTTGTACTGAGAATCAAACTCAGGACCTCGTGTTTGCCAAGCAGGCACTTGTGCCGCTGAGCTATATTCCCAGTCCTTATGGTCTTTTCTTTGCTATAACGAAATAAAAATAATAACTCATCCAACAAAATAAAATTATTTCCCTCACATGCCATGAACTAATTCTATCCGACATAAGACTGAGAGTTCTAAACCTGAAAGACCTCAGAGGATGTCATACCTTATAGCATTTTTTGTTTTGTCATTCAAAGTGTGTTAGCTTTGCCTGTATGATCCAAGCAGCGGCCCCAGTTTTCAAGAGAAAGAAAGAGAAGAAAGAAAAAAAATGGGTAAAATGTCTTAATGTACTTAATTCTACCTCTCAGAAAATATCACTCTTTTCTTCTGCTTGTTTTCCAAAACACCAGTTTTTCTGCCTTTGATTACAATTTAATTTGATGATTATCAGCCAGGTATAGTGGTGCATGCCTGCAAACCTAGCACCGGGGAGGTTGAACCAGGAGGAACACTGTGAGTTTAAGATCAACTTGAGCTATCTAGTGAGCTCAAAACTGGCAAGAATTGCATAGTGAGACCCTGCCTCAAAAACAAAACAACAACAACAACAACAAAAACATGATTATCTTTTAGCAACAGAAGCTAAGTAGAGGACCTATGATTTATTATAGATTTCTCTATGTCCTCATTTGGAATCCCAAATGTCCACAAGCTCTCTATACACATAAAGTATAATGAGTCATTTCCTGACCACAAATAACAAAGGATAGCTTTAATCAACTACTATGTGTAACCTTCAATGTTCTATTCCATATTAGGATTCAGATCATTGAGTCAGATGATTATAAGTAAAAATACATAGTGAAACAATTCCCGACCTCTAAAATAATTGAG
>RJWM01047414.1:0-11928 GCA_004363535.1 Dasyprocta punctata | reverse complement strand
GCCTACCTCAGCCTCCCGAGTGCTGGGATTAAAGGCGTGCGCCACCACGCCCAGCTGAGGCAGGGTCTTACTATGTAACTCAGGCTGGCCTTGAACTCACTTATGTAGCCCAGGCTGGCCTTGGACTCATGGTGATCCTCCTGCCTCAGCCTCCTGAGTGCTGGGATTATAGACCTGCACCCTCCCTCCCCCATGCTTTCTTTCAATTTACATAAATGTGTGTGTCATTCTACTACATTTCTTTTGGGGAGGGTCTAGTGTTTTGTTTTTTGGAATATTTTTTATTAACACACATTTGTAGTACACAATAATTACATTTATCATGGGGAATTGGTACATGTACATAACACAACTTAATTCCATTTTCAACTCCTTCCCCTCTCTTTCTTCCCTCCTCCCTCTTTTAGTCCTTTTCCCTTTTGCAAAAGATCTATCTCCCTATTTTCTATTACCTTTTATTTTGTTATTTATAGATTCAGAGTTTCTTGTATAAGAGAAGCTATGTGATATTTAACCTTGTGTGTCTTTTTTTATTTCCCTTAATGTTATTATTTCAAGGCGCACCCTACCAATGACTTAAGTTTATCCTTTTTTCAGAGTTATATTGCATTGTGTGTAAATACCACATTTCCTTAACCCATTCGTCTGCTGATGAACATGTAGGCCACTTCCAAGATTTAGCTATTATGAATTGTGCTGCTATAAACATGGGTATGCATGTGTCACTGTAATATGATGTCTTTAACTCTTTCAGGAAGATCTCTAGAAGGGGAATTGCTGCGTCAAATGGTGCTACTTGTTTTCTTGTATGTTTTGTGGAACCTCTCCATCTTGACTCAGGCATACATAGGGCTTATGCATGGCCTGGTCTTGTGTGTCTTCCCCGCCGCCCGAGGTAGTTGAGAAATGCTACCCAAACACTTAAAAAGTTTACATCTGCTATACCATTTAAATCTCACCTCCTGAGGTGGTCTGTCCCCTGTAGGGTCGGCTTTTTTTTTTTTTTTTTTTTTTTTTTTTTTTTAATTGTTGTTGTTTTGAGATAGGGTCTCACTATATGTTTCAGGCCAGTCTTGAACTCACTATATGGCCCAGGCTGGCCTGGAACTTGCTGCAGTCCTCTGGCCTCAGCCTCCCAAGAACTGGGTTTATAGGGATGCACCCCCCTGTCCAGATCAGGATCAGCTTCTTTATTTCCCTGATGCCTGGCTCATCTTTGGGCCTTGGGTCATGTGCATCACATGGAGCTGCTGCTCGTCTTTCTAGAGTAGCACACTTTGATCTTTCACACCCTACCCTTTTTGCCTTGTGGAGTTCATTATCCCCAGAGTCCTCAGTTGAACCTGCCTTCTGCCTGCCCCATAAACATCTTTGTCTGGATACCAGTTCTTGTGGCCTACTTGCTGGGCAATTCCTGGGTGCCTAGCCAGATTCATTCCCCTCCTCTGCTTCCCGTGTGTTGGCTTTTGTTCCCACATTGTGGTCCTTCCCTTAATTTTACTTTTCACTTTTGTGTCCTTACCTGACTCCCTGAGAATAGGTAGAGTCTGTCTGAACAGTGACAGGGCACTCAGACACCACCACTGACGGGCCGAATGTCTTCACCACCCTTAGGTGGATTTTCACTGCTGGATGTGTGGGAAGAACTGTAATAGTGAGAAGCAGTGGCAGGGCCACATCTCTTCTGAGAAGCACAAGGAGAAGTTTTTCCATACTGAAGATGACCAGTACTGCTGGCAACACCGCTTCCCAACAGGATATTTTAGTATTTGTGAGAGGTATGTAGGTTTGTACAGTTTTTCTGCATGAAAACGGCTGACCTTTGATAACTTTCATGGGCACCATTTCAGTAGACAGAGGGCATCTGTCGTGGTAGTGTTTTCTGGTGGGTCTGGGTCCTGACAGACCATGGCAGGACATCTAGGTGCTGCCTCAAGGTGTTCAGTTGCTCAGTGAATAGCTCATCACTGTTCTGATGTTATATGACAAGACTTGGTGGCCTTCTGAGACTGGCTTGACCTCTGTCAGGGTAACTGAACAGGGAAAGAAGTGTGTTCATTCAGTTTTGCCCTCATGATCTTTTCATTCTCAACTGTGGTTCTCTTAACCCTTTACCACAACCTTTGTGCAAAATTGATGTGCTTCCAATTTGAGATGGCTTTTAAGTTACATTTCAAGGGCAAATCTAGACCTCATACCAAAGGCAAATGGGTAACTTAAAATATCATTCTTGTTTTCTTAGAAAATATTCCAATGAAAGCTGGATAATTTGGAATTACTCTTCATTTTATAAATACATTTCATTCCAAATTTAGAGCCATGGATCCTTAAAACCATTGAAAACATTTTTTACTTCACATCACTTCTGATGTCTTTCTGCTGCATTAATAATGACTACAGTCTCTTTTTCCATGTCAGTAATTTTTTTTCGTTTTTTTGGTGTTGGAGATCAAACCCAGGGCTCCATGCATACTAGGCAAATGCTCTACACTAAACTTCACCCAGCCCCAGTCAGTACTTATCAGTAAATACATTTAAATAGTTTCAAGTCCTAATTCTTATCAATGTCATGCCTAAGAAATACTCATTTTTAAAGTCTTAAGATTCCTGTGGGGCATGGTGGTGCACACCTGTAATCACAGCAGTTGGGAGGTTGAGGCAGGAGAATCACTGCAAGTTCAAGGTCAGCCTGGGCTACATAGGGAGTTCAGAGCCAACCTGAGCTACATAATGAAATCTTATCTCAAGAAAAGGATTCCTAACTGGGCCTGGTGATGTGTTGAGTAGTTGTGAGGTCTGAGTTCAATCCCCAGCACCAAAAAAGAAAGAAGAGGTTCTAGGGAAAAGTTATATGCAATTCACAAATCTAGTGAAGAATATATTTTCAAGAACTGCAGCATAAGGCCGGGCGTGGTGGCGCACGCCTTTAATCCCAGCACTCGGGAGGCTGAGGTAGGCGGAGCGTTGTGAGTTCGAGGCCGGCTTGGGCTACAACGCGAGCGCAAGACTGGCCTGAGCTACATAGTGCGACCCTGCCTCAAAAAACCAGGGCTGGGAATTTGGCTCAGTGCCTTAAGCGCCTGCCCTGGCAGGCGCGAGGTTGTGAGTTCAATCCCCAGTGCCGCAAAAAAAAGAAAAAAAAAAAAAGAACTGCAGCATATCAGGGATATAGCTTAGTGGCACAGTACATGTCTGGCAAGCATAAGGTCATGAGTTTGATTCTCGGTACCAATTTAAAAAAATTTTTTTTTTAATTTATTAAAAAAGAAAGAATTGCATCATAGTTTTTATAAGTGATTTTACGAGGCCGCTGTCTCCTCACAGGTATATGAATGGAGTTTGCACCGAAGGAAACAGCTGTAAATTTGCACATGGAAATGCTGAGCTCCACGAATGGGAAGAAAGAAGAAATGCCCTAAAAATGAAGCTCAGCAAAGCACGAAAAGATCATTTAATTGCCCCAAATGATAATGACTTTGGAAAATATAGTTTTTTGTTTAAAGATTTAAACTAATATGCTGGCTTTTATGTAACCCAATCAGAGCATTGACCAGAAAAATTGAAAGTGTTCTGAGGCACATAGCAGAGGAGCCGCAGGCTTTCTGCTAGTATTGGCGTATATCGTTCCTCCTGAGCAGCACCCAGTAGGTAGGAAAACGGGCTGGTTAGCGGGTCTGGCTAAGCTCTTACAGAGCCATTGGCCTCAGATGGCGAAGTGACTACTGCCTGGTTGCCATCTGTTGAACAGACTTTTGGATGAAGTGTTGGGGAAAAAGATGAGGTTATGTCTAGGGCACTTTGAGTTGGTCCTTCAAGTAAGAACCATGACAGTAAGAGAATAGACACTTGTACTGGGGTCAGAATACATGATGGATGAAAATTTTTACATGACTTAGTGGAATGAATTTAATATAATAAAGTTTGCTACTTATCTGTATGTAGGTTGCTAAAGAGGATTTTCTTAACTCAGATTTTAAGCCAAATAACCATTTAACTAGTATATGTTAAATGGGGTATTTTTCTGTATTTGTATGTTTCACTATAATAAGGGAACTGAAGATAATGTGCATTGAGAATATTTTGAAAAATAATCAATTGACTCAAATTTTATTTCTTGGTCTTTCACTGTTTCAATGATGATTTTGAAAGATTAAACTTGTACTGTTGGTATCGTGTAGTGTCTGGACCAATATTGCCTGTAATAAAAGATTTTATATATAGATGCCTTTCATCTTTTTGGTGTAGTCTTTTCTTCATGAATTGTTGGAATTAGGTGCTAAAATCACAAGTTGGTTTATAAAAGGAAATTTCACTTAAGCAGTGAGCAACTGAATGCAAACTAGAGGAATATGAAAGCAGCTTTTCACTTTGCCCTTGTCTCTGAATTTCGGCCAAATAAGAGGCTTATTGTATTGACTGACTCAGGAGCTCCCGAGGGGCTCCTCTCCATCTCACTCAAAGGAGTTAGATTAACAGGGAGGAAAATGGTGAAGTAAGACACCGGGGCTGTGGGAATCCACCGAGGAGCCACACCCTGGACAGGCCTTTGTGGGTGAAAGAGATGATTGAGGGTTTGGGTGGGATGGGACATGCTGCCAGACAGACACTGCTGGACTGGCCTCTCTGCAGCCCTGAAGGCCTGCAGAGTGAGGACCAGCAAGCCAGGAAGAGTGGTGATTAGTGTCAGCTGAGGGACCTAAAGGATTGATATGCTGGGCTGTGATGTAGGAACTCTTTAGCCTTCAGGCAGAGTGACTTCCTCAAGACAGCTGCTGTGAATGGGATGCTTGGCATGCTGCAGGTACTGAGGTGAGAAGCAGTAGCAAAACTAGACGCTCAGAGTGAGAAGCATCCCTGGAAGTGATTAGGAAAGCCTTTTCATCACATGTAAAAAGGCTCTCAAGACCAGTTATTTTTTGCCATGTGTACTAGGTAAGTGTCTACCACTGAGCTACAACCCCAACCCAAGAATCCCCCTCCCCCCAAACTCCCTTAACATTTTCTGTGCCTCAGCTTTCCACCTTCTCAGCAATTCTTTGTGCTCTGAACCATCCTTTCAGTAAATTATGTTTCTGCCTAAATCAGCCAGTTTCATGCTCTGGTTTGCATTTAACAACTCTGCCTGCTACAGCCTTGGTCTCAGCATCAGGAAGTAAAAGTTAATTATTCTATGAGATCACACCCACATCCTACAAGTGAGTGGCTCATTGGGCAAAAAAGGTGGTGAGAGGGAACAGAGGAAAGGAAAAAAAAAAAATCAGCTAAACTCCAATCCCATATTATAGAAATACATTTTCTCTTTTTGTATCTGAAATCAAACTCGAACCTCATGCTTGCCAGGCACACACTGTGCCTGCTGAGCCATATCCTCAGCCCCTCCAATCCTATATTGATAATAGAGGAAACAGGAATAACTGGTGTGTCTATTTGGACATGTTATCTCATGGGAAAAATTTTTTTGAGACAATGTTTCCCTGTACAGTTCAGGCTAGCTTTGAACTCACAGCAGTTCTCCTGCCTAATCCTCCCAAGTGCTGAGGTTACAGGATGCATCACCATGCCTACATTGGGGAAATTATTTTTGGGATTCAATTTATATGGCATCCACTTTTTTGTTGTTTTTTGGTACCTGGGATTGAACTCACAACCTTGTGCCTGCCAGGCAGGGGCTTTGGCCACTGAGCTAAATCCCTGGCTTTGTTTTTTGAGACAGGGTCTTACTATGCAGTTCAGGCTGGCCTTGAACTCATTTTGTAGCTCAGGCTGTTCTCGAACTCACAGTGATCCTCCTGCCTCAGCCTCCCAAGTGCTGGGATTAAAGGCATGTGCCACCACACCTGGCTCAACATCCACTTTTTTTGAGAAATAAGGTCTTGCGCTATACTCTAGACTGGCCTTGAATTTGTAATCCTCCAATTTTAGCCTCCCAAGTACTGGGATTACAGGTGAGTGCCACCACAACTGGCTAAACTTCACCATTCTTACATGTACAATTCTGTGGTTTTTAGTATATTCACAATGTTGTTTTACCATAATCAACTTTAGAATATTTTCATTACCTAAGAACTGCTTAACCCACCATTCCTCAAATCTGCCCACTGCCCTGCCTCTCAAACTATAGACAACCATTAATGTGTTTCTATGGATTCTCCTGCATATTTCATGTAAGTGGAATCATACAGTGTGTCTTTTTATGACCTGCTTCTTTTAGCATACTATTTGGAGGTTCTTTCCCTTGGGATAGTGTTTGAAGGTGTCTTAGCATATATCAATATGTCATTGGTTTTTTTTTTTTTTTTTTTTTTTTTTTTTTTTTTTTTTTTTTTTTTTTTTTTTTTTTTTGTCTTTTTTTTGGTGCCAGGAATTGAACTTAGGACCTTGTCCTTACCAGGCAGGCACTGGGCCACTGAGCTACATCCCCAGCCTATGTCATTGGTTTTTATGCTGAATAATACTCCATTGTCTGGAGAGATCACATTTGGTTTGTCCATTTATTAGCTGATACACATTTGCATTGTTTCTACTTTTTGCATATATGGATATGCATATTTGCATCTCTACAGTTTTGCTGGCTGTTGTGAGCTTCTACCTGAAAATATATGTAAATGTTACAGGTGAGGGCCGGGGATTTAGCTCAGTGGCTTAAGTGCTTGCCTGGTAAGTGCAAGGTCATGAGTTCGATCCCTGGTACCCGTCCCACAAAAAAAAATTACAGGTGAGTACTTCCTACTCACAGAAGTCTCATAGGAACCCTGCAACTGGTAGACAGGGTATACTCCCTCATCCTCACCCTTCCTGGGGCTGTGTACCCATTGAGGACCCTTTACATAGAGTCCTTGATGTTCTTTTGACTTAGTTCCAGGGACCTGCGTCAGCTGAAAAATTGATGGAGAACATATTACCCAAGCAGTTGATGCAGGCTGCAAACACTGTAGTGGGCTGGGGAAATGAGAATCCAAGCTTCTTGTGAATATCTGCTGCAAGGAATGAATGCCAATCTATAAAAGCCTATGATACAAAGTCTCTGAGAGATATGGACACCATTATCGAGTACCCAGTCTCAGGGTACTAGAGTCCCTCCTACGTTACCTGCTACCTTGGATCATGCTAGGCACCCACTACTTTGGAAGTAAATGCTTGGAAGCTTTAACAATTAAATGAACAGAGCTGGGTGTGATGGTACATGCCTGTAACCCAGTACTCTGGCAAGCAGAGGCATGAAGATGGCAAGTTTAGGCCTAGCCTGGCCAATTTAGCAACACCTTGTTTCAAGATGAAAACTTTTAAATAGGACTGGGGATGTACCTTAGTGCAAAGGCAGCTCTAGGTTCAATCCCTAGTACCACAAAATAAATAAAAGTTAAAATGAATATTATTTGTTTTGGGTTTTTTTTGGTACCAGGGATGGAACTCACAACCTCATGCCTGCCAGGCAGGCGCTTAGGCCACTGAGCTAAATCCCTGGTCCTGTTTTTTGAGACAGGTCTCACTATGCAGTTCGGGCTGGTCTTGAACTCACTTTGTAGCCCCATCTGGTTTCGAACTCACAATGATCTTCCTGCTTCAGCCTCCAGAGTGCTGGGATTAAAGGCGTGTGCCACCATGCCCGGCTTTTTTTTTTTTTTTTTTTGGTGGTACTGGGGATCAGACTCGCAACTTCACGCCTGCCAGGTAGATGCTTAAGCCACGGAGCCAAACTCCTGACCCTCTGGTTCTTAAATGAACATTATTTGATCACGGTATAAAAAAGTGGCCATGGAAGCTTAGATTCTGGTTGACCAGTACAAGATGGGGCTGATCTAACCTTTCAGAAGCAGTGGCTCCAGGTGCTCAGAAAGAGGAAGAGCAGGGGATATAACTCAGAGGCATAAGTACCACCCTGGCAAGTGCAAGATCCTGAGTTCGATTTCCATACCAAGAAAAAAAAAAAAAAGAGGAAACAGCACACCCTTTTGTTTATCCAGGGTGATTCCTTGCTACTAAAACAAAATTCCCTGCATTGTCTCACAAGGAATTGTTGGTCTGACATAAACGGGACAGCAAAAGAACTTTGAACCTTATAATGGCCTGTGTGAGTGTCAGCTGTCTCGTGGAGGCACACGGCAGCCTCTGTTCTGGCAACCCACAAGGAGTCAGAATTGGTGATGTGATCATGTTTGTTTGTGCTAGTAATATACAGTACCATGTAACTCAAATCTACACAAAAATCAAGAGCGCTAGAAATGATAAATCAGAAAGTTAATAAACCCCACCAACAATATATTCTCTCAAAGTTTTAAAGACAAGATTATGTAAGAGTAATGTAGTACTGGGACTGGGGACATAGCTCAGCAGTGTAAGTATCTGTCTAGCAAGCGCAAGGTCCTGAGTTCGATCCCTGTTACAAAAAAAATTAAGAATAATATAACACTCTATGACTGGGTTTGTTACAGATAAAGAAGGGTAGTAATAACACAAAAAAGGGAGGAGGAATTGGAGATATAATGTTACTGGAAATTTAATATAAATCTGAAGCAGATTCTGAAAAAAAATGTATCCTTTAATCTCCAAAGCAACTCTTAAGTATATAATTTAGATGTTAAAAATCACTTAAGGAATTAATGCTAAGTTAGATACTATCTACTTAATTCAAAAAGGAAACAGTAAAGAATAAACCAAAAAGATGTGAGATACAGAGAACAATGAAACAGCAGGTGTAAATGAGCCACTGACCTGTTGGGATTTGATGTTGGGCCCAACAGATACACTGAACGTGTGGCACAGCTAGCCAGGTAACCTAGCAAGAGCCCATGTTACAACTGTGGAAACAGAACTAACCAAGGGTGACAAAATGAGTGTGGGAGTCACACAGCTGACCTGTGGCCAGTGGGTTCTCACCTTAACCTCTAGCTCACAGCTGTGCTTTTTCTTTTTTTCATCACGTTGTCTTAATTCCTTCAAGTTGTATTTGCCCTGTTAGTAGAGTGGTTTTTGTTTTGTTTTGTTTTGTTTTGTTTTTAACTGGGGATTGAGCCCAGAGACTGCTGAACTATACTCCCAACTCTTACTCGTTTTTGTTTGTCTTGAGACAGGTCTTGCTAAATTGCCCAGGCTGTCCTCACATTTCCTATCCTCCTCCCTCTGCCTCCAGAGCTGCTGGAATTACAGGTGTTTACCACCACTTCCAGCTCTGTTCGTATTTATTGATGTTGGAGGCCAAATCTTAATGTGAGGTCTTTGCAGCCACGTAACTGTGTACATTCACTTACCCAGGGTACACTGGTCCTCTTCCTGATGAAAACAGTTCCTAATATTGTCAAATTATTGGGGACCCCTGCAGTGAGCCTCCAATCTCCTACCAGGTATTAGGGTGCATGGCAAGAGAGAAAGAAGGAGCAAGAGACAAAATGGCAGTGGGGATTGAGGATGATCAATTGTTCACAAGGAACAAAAGGCCAGGAGGCAGCCAGAACCTCTGTATTTACTGATTGAGGGGGAGATCTAAGGGGGGAATTATTGGATGACTCAAGAGATTGGAGGTGATCTTATAGTAAGAAGGATGTTGCCCTGGAGTGTCTTTTAATTTTAGTGGTCTTAGTTTTAGTTTTAGTGGGTGTGAAAGGATGGCCCATCCCTAGAGATAACAGGAAATCTCTATCGATAATCCCAAACCTGAAAGGCATGGTGGCGCATGCCGTTAATCCCAGCACTCGGTAGGCTGAGGCAGGAGGATTGTTGTGAGTTCGAGACCAGACTGGACTACAAAATGAGTTGAAGGCTAGCCTGAACTGCATAGTGAGACCCTGTCTCAAAAAATAGGGCCAGAAGCCAGGTGTGGTGGCGCAGGCCTTTAATCCCAGCACTCAGGAGGCTGAGGTAGGAGGAGCGTTGTGAGTTCGAGGCTGGCTTGGGCTACAACCCCAGCGCAAGGCTGGCCTGAGCTACATAGTGTGACCCTGCCTCAAAAACTAGGGCTGGGTGTTTGGCTCAGTGGCTTAAGCGCCTGTCTGGCAGGTGTGAGGCTGAGTTCGATTCTCAGTGCCGGGGGCGTGGGGGTGGGGGAATAGGGCCAGGGATTTAGCTCAGTGGCCTATGGGCCTGCCTGGCAGGTGTGAGGTTGTGAGTTCGATCCCCGGTAAAAAAAAAAGAAAAAGAAAAAAAAAAAAAAGAAGAAGAAAAAAAAATCTCAAACCTCCATTCATTCCTTAGGGAAGTATACAAAATTAGCCATTGTGAATTTGTGGTCCCCAACATCAAATCACATGTCATCCCTCACCAATTTTGCTTTTTTAATCACAAATCATACTTAGGATCTAACATTTAGAGTCAGAGAATACACATTACTGAACACCCCTGTAGTACCGCGCCTGTTTTGCAAGAATGGCCCTCAAAACACCCTTTAGAAAACAACCTGCCCACAACACCCCCAGGAGCCTGGCTTGACTAACATCCTTTACTTCCTAAAGAGTGACTACACTTTCACATGTGTCTAGAAAAACAGTAGTTGAGACCGTGGGGCTGCTGGTGTGACTTCGTAGGATGGCCAGCCTTGGAATCTGATTTCTCAGCTACTAGCTTTTGCAACTTTGGTCAAGGAACTGCGCCAAGCCTTGGTTTTCCCTTTGTAAAGCGAGTAAGTACAGCCAAAGAGACCCATGGTCATATCGCCGTCCTGAAGTGAGACAGTCACAACAAGATTTATGAAGCACTTATTATGGACTCGAAAAGTTCCATGAATCGCCTCATTTAACTCAAAGGGCCGTACAGGTATTATCGCCCTTTTACAGACGTGCAGGTAGAGGAGTGAAGGTTGAAATTTGTTCGGTCTCCCTCCTAGGTTCTTGGGCCCTTCTCGCCTCTGAATTTTTTTTTTTCTTTTTCTTTTTCCTTTCGAAAAGTAGCACCTAGTCCTCCAAAATATGTAGTGAGAGCAATGGACACATCTGCCATTATAAATCATAACCCCTAAAAGACATCTGGTCAACCTATCCTCCCAGGTAAGACGGCTATCACTCGCAGAATCTGTCGTTACCTAAGAGCCAGGGCGGCACCTGCGCAGACTCCTTGGAAGCGGGGCGGGACCTATAGGAAGATGACGCGGTTGCACGCAGCGCGAGCGTGCGCGCAGAATCTATGGGCGCGGGGGTGTGGCTTGTCCGGGTCGTGACCGCCAGGCGGAGTTGGCGTCTGCGCACGCTCCATGGTCGGGGGGCGGGACGCCGCGGCGACGCGGCTGACGTGGTGGTTGTGGGTTAGCGGACGCGGCGGGCTCTAGGATTGGGGAGCTACGGGCCTGACTGGGCCCCTGGGCCCGAGGCAGCGGCAGCGGCGGCGGTATAAAGCCGGCGGCAGGGAGCATGTAATGTCGGAATGCGGAGGCCGCAGTGGCGGCAACAACAGCAGCGACGACGCCGAGGACGAGGGTGGCGGTGGCGGCGGCCCGGCGGGCTCCGGCTCCCTCAGCCCGGCCCCGGTCGGAGAGTCCTCGGCCGCCCGGCTCCGCCGCGGGCTGCGCTGCGCCTCCCTCATGGCGCGCCGGCGGCCAGAGCTGCTCTGCGGAGCCATGGCGCTCGGCTGCGCGCTGCTTTTCGCCCTCAAGTTCACCTGCAGGTGAGATGGCCGGGACCCCTGGTCGGGACCTGTGCTTTCCGCCCCGGCGGCGACTCCTGGCGGGCTCCGGGCCTTCGGGATCGGGTCAGACTTTGCCTGGAGCGACCCGGTTGACCCTCCCCAAGCCAGCTGCCACGGCCTCCCACTTCCCGTTCCCGGCTAGCATGGCACCGTATGGCTAGGTTTCCTGGTGCCCCGCGACTCCGCTTCAACTCGCTTTAGGACAGAGGGAAGCGGGCCCTGCTTTTAAGCTGTTGGGATCTCTGGGGTTGTGCCTGTCACTTCTGCCCCGGCTGTAGCACCCTCGGTTTTCATTTATTTCATTTCCCTTCTACTTCA
>RJWM01047413.1:0-11930 GCA_004363535.1 Dasyprocta punctata | reverse complement strand
CTTAAATTGTAATCCTCAGGTGTTTTGATATACAATGGAAGCCAACTAATGAACTGCCATTTCTATAAGTTGACTTAACATGTGCAGCTTTCATTGAAAAACTCCATGCATCTAGACAACAAAAATATAGACTGCATAGCCAACCTGATCAGATATGACACGATGCTGAGCTGCCCACACAAGGATTATAAGATGGCTATGATTAGTATTTTAAGCACACAAATGGCCGGGCTGGAGATGAAGCTCAGCAGTAGGGTGGTTGGCTAACACTGACATACACACAAGCAATTCTGAGTTGAGAGTAGTGGCACACAGTTGTAATCACAGCTACTTGGGAAGCTGAGGCAAAAGGATATCGAGCTGAGGCCATCCTAGATAAATTAGAGAGACATTATCTCAAAATAAAATTTTACAAAGGCTGGGATGGTAGATCAGTGGTACAGCACTTGCAAAGCATGCACATGGCCCTGAGTTTGATCTGTAGCCCTGGGGAGGAAAAAATTCTAGTGGAAAAAGTAGAAAGCATGGAAGAACAAATGGGCCATGTAAGCAGAGCAATGAGAACAAAGACAGGGGTCAAATGAAAATGCTACGAACAATCACAGTGATGGAAATCAACAATGCCTTCAACACAGCTAAAGTAAGAAACAATGAAGTAGCAGATAAGGTGATAGAGACTTTCCAACTGAAAGGCAAAGCAATATATAATGTAAATAGAGAGAGAGAGAGAGAGAGAGAGAGAGAGAGAGAGAGAGAATGGGGAGAAGAAAAAAGAGAATATATAAGAACTGTCTCATAATATTAAAAGATATAGCATATTGATAATTGGAACACTAAAAAGACAATAAAAACAAAATGGCGCACAACACAATTTTGAAGTAATAATGATCAAGAACTTCCAAAATTAACGGAAGACCTCGCCAAATCACAGATCCAAGAAACTCATGAAAATTTAATGATAAATACTTAAACCTCAGAGATAAATATTTTAACCACACACATGCAAATACAAAACAAAACAAAACAAAACAAAGACCTATGGAAACTTTATAAAACAATATTAAAGAAGAAAAAATGATCTTGCTTGCAAAAGACCAATGATAATAGTCACGGATGAAAGCAATCCAAAACTGGTTCTTAGAGGAACTCTAGTAAACCTGACAATTAAAAAGAGAAACAAAACAGGTTGTCAATATTGGAAATGAAAAAAGGGAAATTGCTGCCGACTATCTGGATGTTAACAGGGTAATAACAGCATACCATGAAGAATTCTGTGCCCACATATTTTAATAACTTAGGTGACATGGGTAAATTACTGTAAAGGCACCAAAACTCATTCAAGATTAATTAAAGCTTTACAAATAAAAAAGTTAAGTCCTCGGTTATTTTAGTTGTGAATTTTACCCAACATACACCAACGAATTCAAACATATAAGGAAGAAATAATAATGAATTTTCAACATATCTTCCCAAAGAAAAAAGCATTAGGAACACTTCTCTGCTCATTTTATCTGGCCACCATTGCCTCAATACCATACCCTGGAAATATATTACAAGAAAAGAAAACTAAAGACCAGATTCTCCCATAGTACAATTCATAAAGCATTATCCAGCAGTATATAAGTAGGTAATATATCATAATCAGGGGAGGTTAATGCCAGGAATGCAAGTCTAGTTCAAACTTTGTAAATCAAGTAAGTCATCACATTAACAGACTGAGTAAGAAAATAATATATGATCAGTTAAATTGAACTTGAGACAGTATTTGAAAAAAATTATAATTCATGCATAATAAAAGCCCCTCAAAAGCTAGAATGATAAAATAATTTCCTTAACTTACTAAGGGTATATACGAGAAACTCTATAACAAATATCATCTTGGTGGGGGCCTGAATGCATTCTTCTTATGATGAGCAATTAGGCAAGAATGTTTCTTTTATTACTCTTCAGTATTTTCTAGAAGCCTTAGCTAATTTAAAAATATAGAAAAGGTACACATATTGGGACTGGAGAAACTTTATTCACAGACGCCTGGTAGGTTAGTGGTTTGTTCCCTGTTTATGTTGCCAGCATTTTTACCAGCGTGGCAGTGTTAAGAGGTAGTGGGATCTTCAAGAAGCAGGTCCTAACCAGAGGTCACTGGGTCATTAGAGGCTTCCCTCTTTGAAGTGATTAGGGTCTTTCTCATAGTTGTTTGTTAGTTCTCCTAAGAAGGTTGCTATTAAAGCGCAAGTCTGGTCCCTCCCCTCTCTCTGCCTTCCTATCTCACTATGTGTTCTTACCATTGGGGTGCCATTTGACAAAGGCTGAAACTATGCCCTTGGACACTCAAAAATATGAGGTACATAACCCTCATTTTTAAGTAAAGTATCTAGCATCATGTATTTTGTGATACTGATGGAAAAACATGGGTTAATATAACTGTCTACATAGAAATTATCAACCAAATTACAAAGAAGTTCCCAGAATTAAGAAGCTAGTGTAGCAGGACACAATTGTTTAGGACACAATTGTTTGCCAATAACTCAAAACTATTGGAACTGGAAATGAAAAAGAATACAATTTACAAATAGCTCCCCCAAAATAAAGTACTTAGATATCTCTATGTTTAAAAATATAAAATGTCAATGAAATACAGCAAGTAAAATTTAATTAATTGGACATATGGTCATTATTGATGGATTGAAAGGCTCAGTATTTTTACAATGTCAATTCTTCCTAATTCTGCATACAAACTCAACGAATTCCCAGTTCAAGTGCCAAAGCCATCTTGCAGATATCAACAAACTGAATCCAAAATTCCTATAAAAACACAAAAGACCCAGGATAATCAATGCCATACTGAAAAGAAGCACAGCCAGAGGACTCATACCACTAAGTTCAAAACTTAACATAAAGATACAATAATTTGAATAGTGTGATATTGACAAAGTAGACACAGATCTTTGGAACAAAAAAGAGAGCCCAGAAAGATCCCTATGCAAATATAACCAAATGATTTTTGATAAAAGCAATCCAACAGAGATAGTTTTTCAGCAACTGATTACATGCTCAAATATGAATCTAGATACTAATTTTATGTCTTATAAAAATTAACTCAAAATTTATCATAGACATAAATATAAATTACAAAATCATAAAGCTTGTAGGAAATACATCAGAGAATAAGGTGATTAGTTTTTTTGACAACAGCAGCAAGCACACTGCTTGAAAAGAAAAAAAATGCTAATTTGGGCTTTATTGAAGTGAAAAACTTTTGTGAAAGACAATGTTGAGATAATGAACAGAAAGTCAAAGCACTGGCTGGCAGGGAATATTTGTGAAACATGTAGCAGATAAACTACTTACTTTCAAAACGTGGAATGGTATCTTAAATTCAACAAGAACAATTAACTCAGTTTTGAAAAGTAAAACATCGAGCAGACATCCCGTCAAAGAAGACACGCAGACGAAAACCAGCATACGGCACCGTTTGCCCAGGGAAGTGCGAATTGAAACAAAGGACTGCTACCTTTATCAGAAGGGCTAAAGTTCAAAAGTTGAAAAAAAGCAAAAACAAACGGACACAACGACTTAGTAGTGAGCATTCAGAACAATTAGGACTCTCACTCGTCGCTGGCAGAGAAATAAAACGGCACAACCACTGTGGAATGCGATTGGACACACCAGCTTGAAGCTAAACATAGTATTGTCATATGACCCAACAATCACACTCCTAGGTATTTAACCAACTTATTTGAAAACTCATGCCCCTGGACATATGGTGCCTCACGAATGGCTGTATCAGCTTTACTTGCGCTCAATGAGCAACTAAAATGTCCTTTAGTAGATGAACAGAGAAATTCTGGTATAGCTACATGAGTGGAGTACTATTTAGCCATAAAAAGGAGCTAACAAGTCCCACAAAAACATAGACCAACCACAAATATATACTTCTAGGTGAAAAAAATACACACTGTGTAATGGTGTATACATAACATTCTTGAAAATGCAGAATGATAAAGATTCTGGACAGTTTGGTGGTGCCAGGGGCTTAAGGATGTGGAAGATGAGTAGATAAAGGCCAGGAGATTTTCTGGGGGGGTGAAGAAATTGTATGGCCATCATAATGGGGCACATGCTTATTTATATTGCTCAAGGCTCTCAGAACTGTAGATGGAACCTTTCTCACCTCACCTTCATAGTCAGCATCAATAAGTGTACAGAGGACCGTGCTCCACCTGCCCCGTGACTCTCTGCACCCAGATCATCGCTTCAGAGCGCAGTCCAAAGACTCCTCTTCATCCGCCCACACTCCTGCCCCGAGCCCTGCCTTTCAGCCGCCACCACCTTTATTTCCAAAATGGGAACTTGCACAAATCCCATTGAAGAGGCCCAGCGTAAAACTCCAGAGCTTTGTGCGGCCTCAGGATCTCATTCCTAACCCCTAGGTGGTCAGGGTTACTGGGGGTCACAGGGTTAACCGAAGAGGCAGGGAGCCTGGGAGGTGGGGAGGTGGGGCGTGCCAACAGGAAGCAGCGCTCGGATTGATCCTCGCCTCCTCCACACTTCAATTATGCCTCGTGAAGCATCTCTTTTTCCCTTTTATTCCACATCATAACTCTCAAATGATCAGGGTATTTTAATTGCATTTCACATCTAAATTTGGGGTACTCATAAACCATCTCAACCCCAGCCGGCATCTACGTCAATAGGTCTGTGTACGCAAGTGCCCCGCAAACCTGGCGAGGTGTTTACATCTGCAGCAGTAAGTGAGGAATAGTTTCTTAATAACCACGACGTCACTGAGAGGGAGGGAGCCGCAGGGAGACAGTGACAAACGCACAGCCTTCACGCACCTCTCCCCACACAGCCCTCCCACCCGCGAGCGGCCGGTGTTGGCGCAGGAGCAGACGAGGGCCTGCAGTGCAGAGAGAGCAGCGCGCAGGCTCCCAGAGGACCCCGCCACCCGCAGAGGCAGGGGCCCCCTCCCCTCACCCTCTGCGGCTACCCGCACAACTGACTCATGACAGGCTTTGTTCTCAGAAACACAGCCTTTTACTGATGGGCCTGAAATCAGCTTTTGCTTGAGAGTCCTCATTTCAAGCAGACAAGTCTTACTACATCGAAAACTACAGCACATGTTAAGCGTAGGTCCCTGACAACTGTAATCAACTTTTTCATCAACAGGACAGAAAAGCCTTGCGCATACAGGCCGGTGGGCAGAACCGAGCTAACGCTGCTGGCCTGTCCTTATCTGAGCGTGTAGCGTATCCCCGGCATCCTGCAGCAGTCCTGAGCTAGGCATGCTTTCGGGGTTAGAAATCGAAGGTGGCGAAGGCTTTCATTGAGCAGAAGTTACACTTCTGCTAGTTGGGCCTGATCAGACTATGTTTTTTTTTTTTCTCTTTATTTTACTCATTTTATTGAGCTGTTCTTGAAGTCACCCTTGACTCTATCAAGTGAACTCACCTCTTGTCGAATTCCATCTGCCTTTTAATTCCACCTCTTAAACCACACAGGATCAGGACTTCTCCATCCAGCCATCCCTGAATCGAAGGCCCCAATACTGCATCCCAAGTGTCCACACCCACTGTTGGGCTGGGATGGGGAGCAGGCGGGCAGAGAGCCACTGAAGGCTGTCTTCATAGGAATGGCACCGAAATGCCTGCTGAGCGGCTGTCAGCCCAGAGGAAAGAGGGGCGGGTGGGGAGGGTCGGCAAAGCGTGAGCATTCTACTGTTCCACCCCTGCTTCTGCTGTGTGACCCTAAAGGAGACAGAAGCACAATGCAGAACTTGCCAGGCATCAAAGAAGAGAGTGTAAGGCCGGAAGCCCCCTCCTCTCAACAGGAGGGCTCAGGGTTTGCCCCTCCCTCTTTTTTGCACACTCCTCCTCCCAGCTGTTGGTCCACACATTTGTTCTCGGAAACAAAGCTCTCACCAATGCAGACCAGCACACCAGATTCCCTGAGAACGCCCTCCACCCCGGGCACAGACACTCCCGTCCGAGTCCTGTCACACGGCACAGGTACCCCTTCCCAGCTGCACCCTGACCCCTCGGAGGCCATAGAACGTTAGGTTTAGGACATAGGAGACCATGGATGTGGCTTTCAGCATTTCAGAAATCTTAATTGAGCTACTTGAAACTTCCTAACTTACTCATTCGGTCTTGCCTATGACTCATCTTCCTTCACGCACTCCGTGCTCATTGTCCAGCCCCAGCTTTAAGTGATTTCCTGTCTGAAGCCCGAAGCTCTGATGGTTTTTGTTAAACTTTTGTTCTGCCCACAAACTAGAGATCCCTTTAGACCTTCCTGTAGAAGATCAGCAAATTAAAGCAACTTAAGTGGAGGCGATTTAAGCCTGAACTGTTATAGAATATAAAATAGATGATTAGGGCCCTTGAGCCCAGAGAGAAGAATAGGCAGAGAGGTTAGAATAGAGAAGTAGCTCCGCCGGCCTCCCTCCGGCCCCCACCACACCCCTCCTCCAGCAGTTCGCTTCTGTGTGAATGGGAAGAAAGCAGGGCACAAAGAAGACCCTTGGTGTACAAGGTACACAAAGCAGGGTGGAGACCCTTGGTGCGCAAAGACGTTTCTGCTTCCCTCCCCTGCCGGTGCTGTGCTCCGTGCCCGTGCTCACGTACAACCTCTCCACGTACACAGCCTGGACACAGTGTGCTTTGCAGTGCCTTAATTTTCAAGTTCCCCGCATTAGATTTCTGAGGTCAGACGAGACCTGGCACATTCTAGGTGGTGTAACCTCGGGCAGTCCTGCCTTAGGTTCATCCATGAGAAGTGTCTTACGAATCCCGCACCATCATTGTCTCTCGGACCACGGTACAAAATGAAGCGACTGGGAGAGACGGTGGCTGTTACTGAAATGGAATCAGTTTTTCCAAACCTGTGCGTTCTGAGTTCAGTGTTGAAATTCTGTTCCATGTCTGATAATACCGTTTCAGCCCTCAGAGTCATTAACACAGTTTGTCTAATTGCAGCCTCTTTTTCATTCTCATCCTCAGTGTTATACTGTCCCAAACACACAGGTTCTGATTAACTCATTACTCTCAAATATTTGTAGATACTAACCAGAAAAACCTAGTGGACCGCTCAGAATAGGGATGGCCTTCGCCACTCTGAATTCAGAGAGAGGGAGAAGGGATAGGTCAAGTAGGATGTGGAAAAAATCCCAAATTCCCCCATCTCTCTGAGTCCCCGCCTGCAGGGAGCGGAGAGACAAAGGAGCCTCCTGAGGAAGAGGGCCCCCTTTTGTGGCTCTCTCTTCCCTTAGAGTCTGTTTCCCAGATTTCCCACACACTGGCTGGCTTTGTCTTCAGCAGTAAAGCCTATACAAAATGCATCATTGTAGCAGGTTTCCCTGGGTCCCCCTGACTCTAATCATTGTTGCCTTATACCTGGCCACATGACTCAGTGTGAGCTCTGCATTCTTTCCGGGCACCAACGGATGAGTCCAAGGCAATGCTACTTGTTTTCTTCCCTCAGTTTCCCTGATGTCTTTTCAGTCTGTCAAGCTGACCACTCTTTCTCAAAGTTCAACAGCCCAAGCACTCACACACATGGATGTGCACATGTGCACACACAGACACAGACATACACAGACACACACACACACACACACACAAATACAAAGAGCACAAGCACCTTTCTTTCCCTCCTGGAGTTATACCAGAGATCTTAGTGACCTTGTCCAAATACTAAGCACCTGTAGCTACAGACAGGAAGATGAGAGAGAAAGTAGAATGAGATGATTGTTGAGGAGTAAGACTGAGGTTGGGCTCATCAGTAAGACATCAGCAAGCAGACCATCATACCCAGGTTGTTCAGAGTTAGGGACAGGCAGACGCATACAGAAGGATGCACTCCATCAATGACCTATGCTACTGCAACCTTGGAGTTTTTGGAAAACAACTAAATAGGAACAAGTGCGTGGGAAGACAGAGAATCCAGGATCTTGCTCTGTCACACAGGCCAGTGATTGGCTGGTTACTTCTCTTCCAAGATCATCATGCCCACCCCAAGTTTCAACACCACGCAGTTGCTGGTGAATGGGACTCTGCTGTTGTTCCAAGTGAAGCCATTAATGGGAAGTCACGATCATGCTTCATTCCTGACCAGTTAAAAGTCTGTATTTCCAAAGTCTCAAATCCAAAAATCCCACTCTTCAACCCATATTTTCAGCAGTTCATTTTCCCTAGAAAATCGATGTCTCAAATATATTGTTCCACTGAATCTCATAGAATTCCAATTCTATAATCTTTTAATAAATAAAGTCTTTCTATGTGACCCAGGCTCATTCTGAAGTCCTAGGCTCAAGTTGCCCACCTGCCCTCTTGCCTCAGCTGTGCTCTGCTGCACCGAGCTGACCTTCCACTTTTAGTTGCTTTTATACTTCTTTATAGCTTTACTTTTCCTTTTACTCTGTGTACACCTCTTAGCCCAATAAATCCAAATAAGCTCCTTCCTTCTTAGTTTAACCCTTATCTTACCTGGAGATCTAGCCACGTCTGAAGGAAAAAGTAAACCTTTTTTTTTTAAGTTTGCAAAAATTCTTTTTACTGTGGAAAAATACACATCACATGAGGTTTGCTATCTTAACCACTTATAAGGTGCACAGTTTAGTAACATTAAGTATAACTTCACTGCCATGTAATCATTGCCAACAACCATCTCCAGAACTCCTCATCATGCACAAGTCTAACTCTATGCCTGTTAAGCAGTGAGTTCCTATTCCTCCAACTGTGTCACTCCTGACAGCCATCCTGTGTGTCCTGACCCTGGAACTTTGACTACTGTCCATATGTCCCTTGAGGATATCACATGGAAATTATCTTTTAGTGAATGGCTTATTTAATTTAGCACAATGTTCCTAAGTTTTATCCATGTTGTATCATAGTCAGACTTTCTTTCCTTTTAAAAGAATATTATTTATTTAATTATATGCATAGTTTTTATTATATTTTCATTTATTCATGTTTGTGAACAATCAAGTTTTTTATGTTTTAGCTATTGTGAATAACTCTACTATCAATACAGGTATAAAAATATCTCTTGAAGACCTTGCTTTCAATTTTTTGAGCATATATCTAGAAAGGAAATTATGAGTTCATATAGTAAACAAATTTGAATTTTTCATAAACATTACATTCTTTTTCATAAGTTTATCCCACTTTACATTCTAACCAGTGGAGTACAAGTGTTTCAATATAGCCACATTTCACCAACATTTGTTACTTTCTGGTTTTTAGAAATATAATTTATAGTAGTCATTGTAATGGATATAAAGTGGTATTTTATTATAGTTTTGACTTGAACTTCCCTGATAAGTGATATTTGACTTGCTTTGAACTTCAGTTCTAAATTTTAATCACAGATATCTGCAGGCTTCTTAACAGGATAAGTGATTCTGGACAGGATCCCACTGTGAACACCATAAAATTGGTAAAAGACATGAAAGAATGGTTCTCAGAAAATGGAAAACAATTTTTTCAGTGGATGTAAGGGGAAATCATACAAAGCACATTTTCAAATAGAAACAGCATTAAATTGGAAGTTACTGTCATGATTATATCTTTAATAGCCTCAATATTGGGATATTAAACAATAAACTGTAAATGACATATCTATCAAAGAAGAAATAACAAGAGAAAGAGAGTGGTAAGGTCATGTGGAGAAGAACTGCAGCATTTCCCATTTCTTGTAATTTTTATTTTAAACAGAGTAAAACCACGCAAATCAAAACATAATAAAGTCCATCAAAACAAAATAGGGTAAGTGATACAGGACTTCAAAACAAGATAACAGGAAATCAACAATGGTTACCATAATGCCTCTTGTTGTCTTCAAAATAGCTGCCCACAACTTCAGACATAGTAAAAATCAAACAAAGCAGAACAGAATAGAACTAATAAAACAGAAAAATGAGCACAATAAAGGACTTCGAAACAAGATAATAGTAAATCCAAGTTGGCTACCATAATATATCTTGCTATCTTTGAAATAACTGCTTATGTCATTGGATATAATAAAATCAAACAAAACAAAACAAAATAAAACCCAACCAAACAAAACTATGAAAATGATGCAGAACTTAGGAACAAGGGAATTAAGAACAGCCACTGCCTTCAGAAGGAGATCCTCCATAGATGCTCCATGGTTTATTGTTATCCTCTGAACAGATGACCAGACTACTAGCTTTAGGCCTGCAAAGTCAGTGAAACACTAAACACTACAAGCATTAAACTGCATTTCACCTCAATAGCTATCATCACAGCCTGTGTTTCTCCAGATCAGCCAGTCACTCATGGGGGTGGGGTGGGAGGGCCCTTTACTCTTCTTGTCTCCCAGCCTACATGCCAGAAGGGGCTGGCATCTGGTTCTTCCCCCAGTGGTCTGTGCATGGCACCGACTCACAGGGAGGGCTTGTTTTCTTGTTGGCTTCTTGTTCTCCTCCCCCACAGTTAACAAATGGCACCAACTCACATGAAAAGGGTGTTGCCTAGTTCTCTCCTCAGCGGCCTGCCCATAGCCACATTTCCCTTTTCTAGGTGGACAGATTCTCTAGAAAAGGGGGTGGATTTAAATGAGGACACTTCCTTCGCCTTCTTCATATTGTACACATTCATGAACATGTGACTCAACACTTCATGCCCTGTCCACTCTCAAATTAGATAATAAATGTTTCAAATAGCTCTTCCAGTTTTTCACTAGTAGATGACAAGCAATATGAAACATCCATTGGATATGGGATCTTTTTCCATTGTTGGACATTATGGGCTGTGTGTTCCTTCTTAAATGTAATGTCAGTCAAATTGTTATATTAGCCTCCTATTACATTCCTTTTATGATGTTTTTAGCATTTACATCTACTACAAGGACATATACAACATGCAACTTAGAGTGCCTATCTTTCCTGGAAACGTCCTCCAGTATGGGACAAAACAGTCTACATTCGTCTATGTGCGAGACTTTCCTCCTAGACAGTCTGCTCCCTTTCTTGCTGGTAAACAAGGAGTTCTGGTTGGCATTTTGTGCCATGGAGGTACAAGAGTAATATAGTAATGATCAGCCCATCCAATCAATGCTGCACTCTTTACACATATAATCGTTTCTTAGTGAAGGTGGCTACCTAAAGAATTCACACACAATGTTCACTTTCTGGTTCCAATTACTTTCTAATTATGCATGCAGATTCTTTGGATATGTATAGACATATCTTGTTTTAATACTACTCTTAAATTTCTATATTGATTTCCAAAGAATCATACCCCATATGAAAATCCTTTAGTAGTCCTGAATTCCATTGCCCATCTGCCTGACATTATGGCCAAGCCACTGGTTCCTCTCCATAGCTTCCTAAATTCCCAAATAATGGAGGTTTTGTTGTACAATTATTTTATCACTTCAAGGAAGAAAGCATGAAATTTTTAATATTGAACTAAAATGTTCTTATTTTTACTTACAGTTTTTCCATCATTTGGTTATAGCTATAGGCAGCCTTCTAAACAAGACCTTGTCCAATTGTGAATCAAACAACTTTGCATTGGTCAATCAAGAGCTATTTGTAGGTTTTTCATGCAACAAACAATAGAATATGGCAGCTGTGAAGGTGGTTCCAATGTTGACCCTCCTCAGTTGATGAACCCCACCTTGCTTTCCTCTTGTTCCATGCACCTGGAAAGGCCATTTCCACGTGACTGTGGAGCTTTCCTGGGAACCGTGTTTCTCACAGTTAGAACGCTTCTTTAAGATTTCCAAGACATTATGATTATTTCAAGTTTCAAGATGATTTATGCACTTCATTTACAGAGACATTCACAATGAATGCTGAATACCAAACCAATAACTATCTCCCAAGTGTTGGCGATGTATCTGTATCTGGAAATCTGGTCCAAGATTCCAACTGACACAAGCATGTTTTTTTTTTTTTTTTT